>JAVQJF010038582.1:0-10575 GCA_036023855.1 Gadopsis marmoratus | reverse complement strand
TGTTGGGTCTGTAGATATAGAGTTTGCTTGGACTTGCTCTATATTTACAAGTGCTATGAGATAACTTTGTTATGATATAGCGCTATATAAATAAAATTTGATTTGATTTGATTTTGATTTTACACAACACATTCATATCAGTTCACCACGAAAGGCCAGCAGGCTGAGAAATGAGACGACGCCGGCTGGACAGGATTGTGTTATGTACATTTATGATTTACGATCGGCTCCACGTAGAATCAGTCGTGTTTTAGGTTTCTTCGTAGCACTGGAGGAGCAGAGGGACGGCTGGTTTGTGGCGTGGAGAATGATTATAAGTTAATCTATTTGATTACAGGCCCATCACTCCATCCATTTCTGATAATTCCTCGGGTATTAACGGGAGGCTATGAGATATAATTGGATGTGTGACTGACGACGTCGGCATGTAGGAGGCTGCAGTTGTCGAGCTGATGTTTTATGGAGCGAATGGGTGGTGTAGTGCCTTGCTCAAGGGTAACTCATCAGTAGTCACCGATAAAAAGGGGTATTACTAATTCATTTTTAGATGGAACTGAATCATCAGTGGGAAAGACACTGAAAGCTTCAGTATGCTTTAAACAAGCTGTACGATGTGTCTGATATCTAAGGGCAAAGAGTTGTTCTGACTGAGCACCTCCTCCTGGCTGCACCGCCTCTCCCATCTCCGTCCCAATAAGTGTCTTTGTAGTCTCAACACGATAACTGGGGACACTACTGGACAGTCTCTTCTCGAAAGCCTTCTGGTGTTGCTGTACACGTGAAAGTGACAGAAGAAGTGTGATGAATCAATAAAGAGAGCTTGAGGAGAATTCAAACCCTGTTAGTTACAGATTGTCGGAAGCAGCCTCCTCCTGATTCTGCCTTTGAAAAGCTGCTTTCAGACGCTGACAGACAATGTGACAAGGATACTGAGGCCTTTACCATAGCAGCGGCGTCTTTAGTAGCTTTGTACGTTCATCCTGTTTCCTTGTAACCGAGCATGTTTACCTGCTGATTATCACATTGTAGTCGTCGTTAGCGCATCATTAGCACACACAGCCCGCGGTGCGAACCACACACTGCTCGATGCACATTGATCCCTCTCCATTTACTCAGCGCCGCCGCCGGCGTGGACTGCAGGAGTTGTCGGAACGGTGAATAAAGCTGAGCAGATGGCTCGCTTTGTCTGTCTCAGACTCTCAAACTCAGATACCAAATACTGTTCCACAGGAAAGACTATCTTATTTTCAGAGGATGTGTCAAAGCACTTCATTTAACTTTTCATTTTTTTACATCGTTTTGATCTTTCTACGGGTGGAAATTTCACCTTTATTTCATTTTCTTGTGTGTTTTGTCCTTCAGAGTACGACCATCATGAACTGCTCCTTACAGAAGCCCCACCCCCCCAACGTACTGTTAACTATATGTGCAGTTTATAATAATAACAGGGGCAGGTTTATCACTCCAAATGTTTTAGACAATGGGTCTTTGGTATCACAATCAGTATATCCGTGACTTCACCACCTTGAGGTAGACAGCAGCCGGCCTCTATTCTAGCAAAGCTTCCAGTTTGCTGCCTGGAATGACTGCTGCTGAAAGATTCTCCAGCTGACTTTTAAATGTTTACATCTGAATCTTTTTCAATTGAGAACCCTGTAAAAGGTGTCTTAAATATGCACTGATGGCTATAATATGGCTATACATAAATGATATGTTGCTAACAGACAGACGCTAAAGCTACACATCCCAGCATCCTGAGCAGGTGATGATCCGTGGAAATAAAGAAGCAAAGAGTTAGTACTAGTATTATAAATAAGATCAGACTGACCTTGTTTGGCTGCTTAACTTAGATAATTGTGATCTTTTGGAAACAGTAAGGTCCATTCCCTTCACTGGGCTGGTTTTGGAAAAGCGATATATCCAATCTAGCCATTACTAACTCTAATGCAAGGCTGCTGTAGAAACAATGATGGCTCCATCTGAACAGACTTTCATTGATGTCTCTGTTTGACCTTTGCTGTTTGTGAACGCTGCCTGTTTCTCCACAGGTTTAGCATTGATGAAGGACAGACGTGGACCGTTCACAACTTCACCAGCACCTCTGTGTTTGTTGATGGACTCCTGAGCGAGCCAGGAGACGAGACTCTGGTTATGACGTGAGTAAAACCAAAATTTCAAAAAGAGAAGTGTTTGATTTCAGGACTTCTCTTGGAATGATAAAATGAAAGTCCACACAGGTTCAGCTGAAAGAAGACTTGAAGCTCCCATTCAAGTATGAGTGTAAATTACAATATATTGATATACTGAGCTCTGTGGAGGCCTAAATTAAACGCTGATACCTTCCACGCCTCCTACAGCTGACCCCGTTTGCCCTCCCTTCACACTTCTGCCCCTTCACTGCATTCAAGCTCAGGTTTGTCTCCCATCACAACAGTTTCCATCTCGATCTGTTGGAGCGAGGCACCCAATTTCATGGCGCCAACAGCAGCTGGTCTCCCTCCTGATTTCCTGCAAAGCCGTCCCCTGTTTTCACCTCCAGAGGGTTTGATTACCGTTACAGCAGAGGTTGATGGGAGAGGAGGCCTGTACGTGTCCTCTGCCCTGCCTCACTTTGTATTTGTACGGTTGAGTTTCTGTCTCACTTTCTTTGTGTGTCTGTCTGGGCTCTTTGTCAGGCTCCACCAGGCTTCAAGCAGTCAATTCAGTTCAGTTCACTTTTATTTCTATAGCTCTATATCATAACCAGAACCAGAACTAGGCTCTGGGTGGGCGTCATCTGCCTCGACCAGTTGGGTCTGGTTCCGATTATTTCATTGATACTCAGACGTCAGTCGGTCAGTTGCACTTTAATATGATATAATATGATAGTGATAGTCCTGACCTTTGAATTAGTGTGTATGTTTGTCACATGTAGGTTTATTGCAGAGGTTTTGTTCCATCAACAAACCTACATGCGACTATTAAGCATCACTGTCTGCCAGGCCAGCATGGATGGACAAGAGGATTGATTACAGTGATACATGTTTCTTTCAACATACAGAGAGCATGTGAGTATTATACTAAGATAGGCTTCAAATCCAAGGCTGTCCTTGAACACTGGCATGTTACTATGCTGGATGAGCACAGCTGAGCCCGACAAGCTGAGTTCCAGATGTCTTCAAACTGCCACTGTGTGTTGGATTAACCCTTTAGATTTAGGTAATAACAAGGCCACTGTTTCCCCCAGTAGTCATTCCGATGTAAGGACAGGAAAGTTTGATTTGATTTCTGGTGTGCAATCAGGATTCTCACCAGGCTGCTAGAAAGGCTGTACGCTTGTGTTGTTGAAAGATTGTCCTGATCCTCTACTTCTGGTGAAGCACAAACCTCAACCCTGCCAGTTCTTCGGCGTAAAAAATGTCCATATTAAGAATATTGAATATTGGCACAAAGTGTTTGTGTCTGTTAAGAAATATAGTTCTCCCCCTCGCTCTTTTAGCTGGAGTGAGACTCCAGGACGCGGCCCAAAGATAAGGCCAGCATCCAGCTGTAATCCACTGGGATGGTCACACACACAGATACACACATTCAGACTCACTCACCATTATCTGCCATGTGTCACACACACACACGTATACGTTGCCCGTCTGGCTCCGGCCACATAGGGTCGGCGGCCAAGGACGGGTGTTGAGGGCAGCTCATGTCTGTCAGATTAGCCAGGGTCTATTTCTTTGTCACTGATTTTCAAATTTTGACGGCACAGCCTGCCATCCCATAAGGAAGTCTTTGAGCAGTGACTTAAGGACAGGTGGGGTAGCAGAGATCCTACAGCACTCATACTAATGGCAGCTGGTCAAATATTATGGTCTGGACAGGTTCTCACTGGGCTTACATTACACATGCTGCTGTCTGAGAGCATCCCGCCACCTTATTGGCTAAGAATATTCAGCCTCTGGGGCTAACGGCCAATGTTTCGGGGCTTCTGGTGAGCCAGCGGATATCCAGATAACAGACACCAGGGTGCACCGGTCATTGTTTGCATTCCGATTAGCAACCTGTGAACCCATCAGCCATCATCTGACGATGATTTGAATGTAGATACATTCAACACTCAAACTGATTGGTCAGAATTCGGACTATAAATGGAAACCAGACCTCTGGCAATAATAAAATCTTGTCCTTTGCCTACAGATCTGTTTATAGAGATTACTGTGCTACTGATAATCCATCTGCACCATGCACTGTAGCAAACATACAAATACAAACACATCTTTTCTCAAAGGAATCCCTGCTTCTAATCTCACTCAGCAACAAAACTCTCCTGGAAATGACTTCCAGACACATTCCTGGTAATGTTTTCTCCTTCTTAGTGAGAGGAACTAAAGGAACACGTTCCCCACCGTTAATGAATGTTGATTTCTTTTCACTGAGCTGATTGGAGTGTTGTTTGTCCACTAATAGAGCTCTCGTGGCTCTGGAGGAGCTCTTCAATACTAGAAAGAAGTGCTAAATGAACTCTGGTGGAAATTAACACACAAACAAAGCAAGAGTTGCTTTTTGCACTTCACGCTGAAGCTAACTGGGCTAATTTTACTGTGTGCAAGACAAGCAGTGACAAACCAGAATACTGTGTATCTGGATGCGGCTGTGGACAGTTTAAAAGGTCAGTTCATCCAAATTACAAGACCACTTCTGAAACGTCTGCTGCTGAATTACAGTTGTATTCCTCAGAGCATTGAAACATTTAGATTTGAAATCCTCAATAGCAGCATGTCTTCACAGAAACACCAAGATCTCAAACAGCAGAAACTATCCACGCCACACCGCTGCTCTGTGGTTTAAGGTACTTCCTGCATTTTGTCCTAATCTTCAGCCTTGGCCTGGTAGAGGAGATCTAGCTTTAATATGTTATGCTTAGAAAATGAAAACCTCTGGATAGATTTGTGTCTCTGGGCAAAGTGAAGCTAACATGGATAGTCTGCCATGTCAGCGGCACCTGATACAGCACACAAACCCCTCACACCGAAAGTGCGTAAATGAATCACAGCCTTTAAGATGTAAGCCTGAAAAGGAGCATGTTAGAAATACATCGTGTTTTCAGGAAGAAACTAAAGGTGGATCTGAGAAACAACAGACTGGAGAACAGCTGACAGATGACCAAGAGTAGCATATGTGAGTCCACAGCTGAGACATCCACCACTTCCCTTTAATGGCGGTGGTGAAGACAGCATTAGTCGTGCTCGCCTTGTACTCCAACCAGCACAGCAACGTATGTCAGAGTGGCTGACTTCAAGGAAAAGACAGCTGAATTCAGGAGTGGGAAAGGTAGACCTTACCTGTATTGCATTGTGAAACATTACCATCTAGTGGAGAGGAGGGGGGACTGCAGCTCTGTGAGGCTTCAGGGCTTTGCTGCTGTACAGCATATTCCAAGAAGATGGAGCATAATGTAATGCAGCAAGTTGACATACGATTATTTGTGTGTTGACTACATCATATAAGGGAAATCATGAATGTCAAAGAAAGCCAGATGCTATACAATGTGCAAATAAATGGAGGATCACTTCCAAAGCTGTGATTCATATGAGGTCATCCAGTTGTACCTGTAAACAAACTTTAATGGCAAAACTCAAACACAAAGATCAGGATGAGTTAGGTTCTGCGTGGGCTGAAGACTTTGTGGTCGTAAGAGGTGAGAATATGGGCAACACACCTGGAATGTAGGTCAGAAGAAAAGAATATGTAATAGTATCTTGTTATCCATTATTGTACGACATGAAAATCCAAATGCTAAGTGACAGTCACTGAAATAAATTCTGTTAGACACAAAGTCACCGGGAGGAACTGACGCGTGGCATCTGTTTCATAACTGTGGCTCAGTGCTTTGCACTGCTGCCTCACAGCAAGAAGGTCCTGGGTTCAATTCCCCTGGACCAGGCCTGTCTGTGTGGAGTTTGCATGTTCTCCCCATGCTCACTAGGGGTTTCCCCCATATAAATATATAACCTCAGAGGAAAAACCTGCGGACGGAACGGATCGCTCTGAGCCCTGACTAAGACAGGACATGGGCACTTGGACTTGGTCGCACTGCTCCAGGCTGTCCTCAGGAGGGAGGACGGCTGCATGTTTGAACAAAGGAGAGACTGGAGGGAAACATCCACTTCCACAGACACGGACTGTTACTAGCTAACATACAGCGAACACACAGTTGGCACAGTCGTGCAAATGTCGCATCACTTTCTGTCTGAACACACATTTACTTTGATACCACGCTCATAACTGTATGGTACATATGAAGCTACAGCCAGCACCAGGTTAGTTTAGCATAAACTTAACTTGTCAATCCTACACTTTTGTACAGATTAAGCTAACAGGATATAACATGTTATATTACATTATTAGTGAGCTTTAGAGGTGCTTTTAGTCTGATTTTTATAATACTGTTTCCAGTCTTTATGCTAAGCTAAGCTAACCGGCTGCTCTAGCCTCACATTTAGCTGACGTACAGACATGAGATTGGTACCAATCTTCTCACCTAATTCTCAGCAAGAAAGTGAAACTAGTGGAAACTAGTTCTTAAATGTAGAGAATTGCTTAGGATTATTTTGCTACCTGGTGAGAGAGACTGTGTGCGTGTTCAGTGGTGAATAATTGTATTTTGTACTTTTCCATCAAGTTGAATCCTTTCTGTTCCGTGGTAACATGCTATTTGTGAACAGGATAATTAAAGAATGTGGAGGAATATCATATCACATAATGTGTGTTTTGTGTGTTTGCAGTGTGTTCGGCCACATCAGCTACAGGTCAGACTGGGAGCTGGTCAAAGTGGACTTCAGGCAGTCCTTCCCCCGTCAGTGTACGGAGTCTGACTACGACTCCTGGCAGCTCGCAGACCTGCAGGTGAACACACACAAATACAGTACGAACACACATCCTTACAGGACATATGTGCTTACAATGGAAACGGACTTCTCACTTCTCCATGGTCACCCTCAGGGAGAGAAGTGCATTATGGGCCAGGAGCAGAGTTTCAGGAAAAGGAAGGACACAGCGTTCTGTATCAAAGGAAAAAGCTACACCTCGACTCTCACCACCAGACCCTGTCACTGCACCGAGAAGGACTTCAGCTGGTGAGCACAGACTCCACAGAGTTATAGAAACCCGATTGCAGGAAGATACAGTACAGTACATTAATAAGAACAAATACAATGACACAGTGGGGAATCGAACTGAAAAAACAATCATTCCGTTTAATCGTTGTGAATTTTAAATGAAGAAGCACAGAAAGCTGAAAAATATTAATATTTTTTAAATACACATGCATACATATTTTATTATATACATCAGTGTAGTCATTTTTGATTGGTCAGTGTCTAGTAAAATATTCTAAATCAGTATATTAAACTGGAGGTACCATATTAACCCCAGTGCTTCTTCTTGCTGCTTCCTCGGTGCCTCCATCTTGTTATTATTTTCTAAGCCACCCAAAAAATATTTTCATCTTCTGTACAGTACATTATGTATAATATGCTGTCTGCTCACATGTGTACACAAATATTTAATCTCACACATACACAGAGTGCCATGATGCTAAGTTAGCAGGTCTACTGTTTTTACTATTGTTCTATCGTGTGTGTGTGTGTGTGTGTGTGTGTGTAGTGACTATGGTTTTGAACGGTCCCACATGGAAGCCAGTCGCTGCTTCGCTGACTTCTGGCACGACCCAGATTCACCACCTGAGGACTGCCATCTAGCACAAACCTACGAGTCCAGCACTGGGTCTGTGCACCAACACACAAGACATTTAAGTGTATTTCCCAAAATGTTGAACTGGTCCTTTAAAGACTCTGCAGACTCTTACACTGGCACTGTTGTCTGCTGTGTTGCAGCTACAGGAAGGTGATTTCTAACCTGTGTGAAGGGGGACTCAACAAGCAGCAGAGCGGCAAACAGCACAACTGCCCTCTACTGCCCCCTAAAGGACTACAGGTCAGCATCAAAGGGCAGATGTTGGCTGTGGCGCCTGGTGATGACATCACATTCATTGTCCACCAGGAACAGGTAGGAGCAATTTTGCTTTCTAGTCAGTTCTTCCTCTCCTTCCTGCCACTCAATGCGAACCTGCTGAAAGTCCTCGTTCCTTCCTTACAGGGTGACACCAGCAGTACTAAGTACCAGGTGGATCTCGGCGACGGGGTTCGGACCATTTACCAGAACCTGACAGTGACGGATGAGCCCATCCAGCATCGCTACAAAAATCCAGGCATTTACAAGGTCACAGTGAAGGCTGAAAACATGGCAGGGCACGATGAGGCCACCATGTACATCCAGGTCACAGGTCGGCCCCCCAGACACTCACTTAGTGTTTTTATTCTCAGAATCAGGTCTCAGGTCTCAGGTCTCAGAGTCAGGTCTCAGAGTCAGGTCTCAGGTCTCAGGTCTCAGAGTCAGGTCTCAAGAGTCAGGTCTCAGAGCACACATGAGCGGAACTGGAGGTTTTTACAGTGTATGAACATTTTAGATTAAACAATGACTTGAAGGTAACATCATTATATACAACAGACAAAATAAAACATATTAATGATGACGTCAAATACTAAAATAACAACAAAAACAGGAAGTAGAAGATAAGTCATCTGTGCATCAATAAGTCTTGCACACCCTGGGTTAGGGTTAGGGTTAATCATTCATGACAGATTGGCAGCACTGCAGCCAAACAACAGTCAAAAGTACACACAGTATTGCATTGTTCAATATTTATTAGTCTACAGCTGGTTTTCATCGAGTCTAACATCTATGGTAACTCTTCATTTTTTACTTCCACCACTCACTATGTCTGACACTTGGATTTTATCATATAAGGCAGATTTATGGCGCGTCAGTCAGTGGCGGCTGGAGGTCCTTGTCCTCTGTGTTTGAGCTGCTTTCTTAATGTGGGTTAAAGCTGGTAATGAAGACTCACGGAGCCGTCAATCCCTTTATTTTGTAAAGATTAAATTAGGTTTGGCCTCAGATATTGTACTGCTCTTATTACGTGACTTTGACCTGCAAAGTAAGGACAATCGAAACTAAATCGTGCATCGCTTGCATCCAGTCTTCAGTGTTTTGTAACTGTATAAACCGTGTTTCCTTCTCTTACAGCCCCTCTACAGGAAGTGCACCTGGAAGTGGTTCCCATCGCTGGCAGAGACCACGAGGTCAATCTGACCACCACAGTTCTTCCCACTGAGGCCAACCTGACCGTCTTCTACTGGTGGATAGGAGACAACCTACGGGTAAAGGACACACTACAGACTTCATCTCCAGTCCAGCAAAAACATTCAATTATTACTTTAAAAAGTAGATTCTGAGTTCCCTTTAAGCTGCATTGTTTCTGTTTTCGACACACACAGCCAACCTGAGTAACAGCCCGCCTCTCTCTCCTGTAGCCTACGCTGACGCTGCACAACAGCCTTCTGACCCGTTTCCCCGACACAGGAGAGGTTTCAGTCACCGTCCAGGCTTCCAACGGCCGCTCCATGGTGCAAGACACCAGGACAGTCCGAGTCTACGGTAACACGATGACATCTGAAGGTCCAACAGCAAATATGGACTGAATTTAGGAAGAATTTTAGCATTCTTTCGTGTTTTGGTCTCAATCTCAGTACATTTCATTCACACTTCAGACGAGATGGTAAATGATACAGTTTTGAATTTGACACTCAAGGTTCAAGTCGTCCACTGGCCACACGGGGGAGCTAGATATCCAGTAAAAGCTGACACTGTTCTGTTTGCTGAAGTCAGAGTGAGGACAGAAAAGGTCAAACATACAACAAAAGAGCTTTAACAGTCGTGGTCTGATTGAACTGAGGCAACCCTGCCGTCTCCCACTGGTCCCTTCAAATACTAAATGATGTCATCTGTTGTTGGTGCTAAATGTGTCACAGGAGGAATTATTATTCTTATATTATACTCATAAGCTGCAAGTTTAAGTTATAGTTATTTATATTCCATTAAATGCACCAAAGATAAAATTAAAAATAAATGTAGGCATTAATCAATTGATACAATGTGGCATAAATTGATATTTCTTCACTTATTTCTGTTATTTCTCTTTGCATTTTCTTTTTACATTTCTTTGTCTTTTCACATTTCTGTATGCATTTCTGCTTTATTATACGAAGTAGGGGGGCTGACAACATGTGGTAGTAGCAGTGTTGGGAAAGGAGATCCCACAAAGGCACCCAAGGTTGCCAGGTCTGTGTGACAGAACACCAGAACTCAAAGTCCAAAAGCCATTAGAAATGAACAGCATAAATGTTTAGTGTCCCAGCATTAAAAACAGGGTTCAGTTTCCCTGAACACCAGGTCCTAAAATGGCCTTGTGTAATTAGATACAGTATATTATCATAAATAAAATATAGCTCTGTGATCGAGTACAACAATTCAGGACGCACAAACTATCCTGTTGCTTTGTGTCTTGGCTTTCTGTTCCCACTTCCTCCCTGCGTGTGAGTGTGTGTGAGTGTGTGTGTGTGTGTGAGTGTGAGTGAGTGTGTGTGTGTGAGTGAGTGAGTGAGTGAGTGGGTGTGTGTGTGTGTGTGTGTGTGTGTGTGT
>JAVQJF010038580.1:0-10851 GCA_036023855.1 Gadopsis marmoratus | reverse complement strand
AAAGCAACTTTAGTGTCCAGCATTCTGAAGTAAGGCAAGTCAGTACTGATATGATTAGTTGTAACTATATATAATTATATATATATATATATATAGTTATATATATATATATTTATATTTATTTTTTTAAAGCAACTTTAGTGTCCAGCATTCTGAAGTAAGGCAGGTCAGTACTGAAATGATTTCACCCCAATTTACTGAGTTCTTCGTCTTACTTCGGACTTCAATCACCAGTCAAGAGGGACTCTTTTACAGTTACATGGAGTTATTTCTAGACAATTTACAAACGTGGGAAAGAAAAAATACCTCTAGTGATCAACACGTACCAAACACTGCTGTGCTGATTCACCTTTGCTGTAGTACCAGGACACTGTGGTCACACGACACCGTGCGTTACTGTGCCATCTACCCGATATACTGTCGATTTATCAAAAAAGTAGCAGAGCTGACCGATATCTGCATCCGGCGAGGCTTGAGACCGCTCACTCCAATTGAACTTTATTAAGAATCAGTCACAATCATTGACGCGTGCACCGACTTCTTTCTGTGATCTCTGAAGATGATTAAACGACGTTTCCACGCGATGGACAGAGACCGTGATCGCCTCTGAAAGTGTAACAAATGCATTATTGTCAGTTCATGTCTGTGTGCTCACATTTGAAGGAGTGCGATGTTTGACACTGAGGTTTTAAAAAGTACCGTAATTGCTGATAAAAGGGCACCTTCGATTATTCATTCACTGTTCCACCGTGCGTCACACGAAGGTCATCAGTTTGAGTTTTAGACGTCAACGAGTCTGAGCCGCTTCGGCAACTTCTTTAGAGAAAAAAATATATATAAAAAAAATCTAGATGCTAAAATTAGCAGATTGCACTGATTTGCTCTACTTCTCTGTTGTATGCATATAATCATTTTTAATGACTTTTTGAAATTATATAATGGATTCTACAACATAAAATCGAGTAACATTTTCATAAACGAGGTCATTTCTCCCCGAACTGCACAATCCCACTGAAACCCTGATCCGGCCGCTTCACAAAGAGCGGAAGTCTAAAGTTAAAACTACAGAGATTATCAGCATTTGTCTTCATCTTGATAAATGAGATGGACACGAAATTAATCTCCCAGTCTCTAAATCCCTACCAGGCAACAGTATGACGATACACGATGCATAAAATGTACAAAAATATATATGATATACTGCTATAATGACACATTCACAGAGGAAGAGCTCATGTCTTCCAGCCACATCTTTCCACTGTGCCGACTCGTTTCTCAAAAAATAATCCGATTTTAGGATTCAGTGGATGAAATGACTTGTTTAGATGGATATTTTTTAGTTTCAGCATAAACTCCCGGCAACGTGACACGGTATCATGCAGTTAGTCGGTGCATGTTTTAGAATTAGATCTATGAGACTAAATCACACGAGTTTGCATTGAAAGCGAAGGCGTAACGCAGTCACCACAGACGATAACGCAGCAGTGGAAGATCTCGTTCCACACAGAGGAAAATATCAAAAAGGGACGTTTCGTTTCCTTCAGGCTACATCTTATAATCCTGGACGTCGACACTTTGACAATTGAGTACAAGCTCTATGACAAAGACGCCTGGTATAATAGATATCTGCATCAAGCCGAGGGTCACGTGACAGGCCGACACCCGAAGGCCTGTAACTAATAACTAGTTTGAACGTATCGGGCTCACTTGGTCAACCTCTCCCGTTCCGAAGCGCTCAACGACTCTTAACATGCAAAACCATCTGAAACCGCCCGGACCGTGTCATCCTCGTTCAAGCTTTCCACCTCGTTCCTCCTTCGTTACCTATCTGAAATCCGAAAAAAGGTGCAACAGGAACGGAACAAGCCGGACCCGGCGACACAACTCCTCTTTGCAAACACACACAAGTCAACCGATACAATCAAACGGACCGATGGTCTCCGAATGGAAGGACAACACTGACCTTCAGCCTCGACTAAAGCAGCAGCTGCTCGGTCCAAACGCCGGCAGCAGGTATCTGCCTCCAGCTGGAGGGGTTTTACTTCCTACACTGAGCTCAGATCAGAGAACCATCTGCTACCACAGACCACAGCTGCAGCTCCAACACATATGAAGGGTCCCTGAACCCCTTTTGGAAACAGAAAGATGGTAACTGCTGAGAAAGCACAGGTGATTAAATCCTCCAAAATGTCGCAGCTTTGTATCGGAGCGGCTTTTCATATGAAGACATTCGGTGGGGAGGTGAACTTTGAGGTGTCAGCTCTTATTTTGGAATGAAACGGTCCATACGGCTGATAAGATTCTGAATTCAGGAAACAGGAGGGGGGAGGCTGCTGTCTTTGGCAACAAAACATGTTTTGGTCTTTTTTGGAAGCTGCTGGTTGCTGCACATCAGCTGTGCACAGGGAGTACAGACCAAAGTCATCGTGCCGGACAAACTGATCTGCTGGTGGAGTTCTGGGGTCTAATATCTAACGTCACAAACTCAAGAGCGACGGGATTCAACGGCCACGTCTCCGATTTAGCTTTGAATGCGGGCGTCTTCCTCCTCGTAGCCAGCTGCCTAACCAGCGACAGAACAATGGAAACAAGTGCGATTGAGACAGACCGAGGCTACAGCAATATGACGTCTCCTTACTTCCCCTCCCAACAGGAAGTCGACTCACACGATGTAAATAAGTGCTGTGATAGGTTGAGGTACAGAAATGATTCCCAATCAAAAGTGGATTGTCCCTAAAGAGAATCAAAGGTTTAAAGTCTTGTGCTCATTCTGTATTTTCGCGACGCGCTGGCTCTGGAGACGTCCCGAGTCCTCCGCCACGAGATCTCAATTACAAAAAAAAGGTTTCATTCCAAATCTGTTTGGAAAAGCAAACATTAACACCATAATAATCAGGAGCTCTATTTACAGCTCCAACAGAGTCTTCATTCACCCAGGCTGGTGATGGGAGACGACGCTTTCCTACAAATACATTTTCACACCTTTCTCGCTTAGTTGTTGGCTGGTTCAGTTTTGAGGAAGACTCCCTGACTGCTAAAAACACTCCGCCGAAAGCCTGAACATCACGTGTAGACAAAGTCAGGTTCGGGGTTTTTGACACTGAACACCATCACAGAGGAAAGAAAAACCCAAACTGCTTAATAAACACAGGCTGCTGTGAGATTTTCTTTGCCATTACGGTAAATGGTTTGTCTACGTAGCTCTATCTATCTATAGATATATCTATCTATCTATCTTTAATGTGCAATTTACAAACCGTGAAGTTGAACCGCAGCTTTCCCCAGATTTAAATCCCGACATTTTCAAGAGCTTCTGAACGCAACACAAAATGACCAACTACGCACGGGGCATTTCTACCGAACTGCATCTCCGCCAGGCAGTTTGTGGCCAGTTAACTTTAAAGTACTGCTTTCATTTCAGTTCCCACAGTGACGCGTAGCTGGTCGTTGAAGCCATTTCTGATGCGGATTCACCTAAAAAAAAAACAAAAAAAAAATACAGCAAAGACTGAGCAGTGAAGACTAACCTGCCTGCTACCACCAGAGCAGTTAGCTCAGTTCTGCTAGCTGACAGCTAATATTATCGTACATTTCTACTAATTTGCGACTGCACAGACACTGCAAAGATCAACACGAGAGGCTCCGGGTTCAGCCGTTCCTACAAGAGTGTAATTTGAGACTACAGCTTATGTACAAGGCGTGAAGCTTCGTCCAGCCGCGAGGTGACGGACTGGATCAGAGTCGTGCAGGAATCGCAGCGTGAGGAGCTGCTCGCGGTCCTTTTCCTTTTGTTCTCGGTGGCTCTTGCGTTTAGTTTCGGGGACGTGAGTCCGATCAGCCAGGTCTGCTTTAAGCTTCCTCAAAGAGCCACGGCGTGTTTGGATGCAGACGTGGAAATTAGAGCTTCAGTGGCTTTGAGGTTTTAATTTTTTTAATTTTATTTATATCGACGTGAAAATGGCTGATTTGGGGAATTTTGTGTTTTCCGATGGCATCCCTGACACCTCTGTGCTGGTCTGAACGGAGGAGCGTGAAGTGCAGATTTTGAGTGTGTAGTTTGTTCTCAGCATTGTGTGTTTCAGCTGTGTGTGTGTGGTCAGTAGACACACAGGTCTGGAAACTTCATCTCGTAGACGGGGACGGACTGGTGCTGGGTGTGTCCCGCTGAGATGGACACCACTCCGGACGGGCTGGGTGGAGGCCTGGGGAGGGAGGTGGCGAAGATGGCGAGATGTTAAATTAGGATTTCCATATTGACAATTAAGACGGCTTGAAGGTAAAACTGACAAGAACATTAAACTGATGGATGAGGACTCAGATCTTCACTGGACTTGATTCTTTATTTTTTTTACGTTGTTCAATTTGTTAGTTTGTCTGTTTTAACGCTGGTTATTTTAGAACATCGCAGCTTTAAACGGACAGACTGGGCTCAACGTCCTTCGGTCTAAACTGGACTCATCCCATCAAACCAGCAAAGGAATGTAAGCTGTAACATGTTAGCAATGCTAGAAGGCGGCGGCGCGCATAAAGAAACAAAGTTAACAAACTCTAGATAAAAGCTAAAGACACTTCTTAAATCTAAACATTATTATGCTATTATGTTGAGTTATTAGCATATTAAGATGTTAGCATCTGACCAACATTTAGTATTTTGGTGTAATGTTTCCGTTTAGCTGTTAGTGCCAGGATGTCTGCAGGAATCCGGAAGTTAAATTCCAGACCTTTAACATATTTTCAGGCTGCAACGCCACAAGTTGTAACACACCTCGACTTACACTTACAGAACTATTTATTTTGTCTTAGTTTGACCAAATTCAGAACAAAACTCTTTAGAATAAAGTAGTGACTGACCCAAAGACATACTCGCACATTAAACATTTACAACAACATTGGCCATAAATGGCATTAAATCATAGACAGTCTGTCTGAATCTATGTTCCAAAATATAAAACCTCGTAAAAACATGCTGTGGTAGCATAAATGTCCATTTGAAAGGAATTCTGTGAAATCAACTGTTGGACAAATCAGCTGACACACTTAAGTAATTAAGTAAAAATAAAAAAAAAAACACATTCTAAAAACCTAAAAAAAGACAAATTCGTCATGATAGTATATTAACCAAGATAGTTTAATATAGATTAGATAGTATATTCTAGCCAAAGTTTAATTTTACAAAGACACATTCTGTTTTCAGTTTGGTTACATGTACTGAAGATGTGATGGTGTATTTTTATTGGTTTTAATTCTCTTTATTTGTATTTATTAAGCTTTTATCTTGCTTTGTTTATCTGTTACTGCTTTCTGTTTTATTGCACTTTGTAAACAGTTTTTAAAGGGTGCTGTATAAATGAAGTTATTAGCGTTACACAACACACAGGTAGGAAAGCTGCTAACCTCAACAGCTTCCCCTTCAGCAGATACTGTGTACAGATACTCAAGTCAAAAACAAATCTTAACATTTAAGATTATGAAACAAAGCGATTAAAAAAAGTTATTAACTTACCTAATTGTAAGTTCAAAGATCTGTGCCAGCCTGTCGTGCAACATGTTCGCCTGCAGGAAAACCGGAGTTTCATTAACAAACAACCGTACTTTTACCTGTTCAACAGCGTCAGAGGTTTTCCTCTTCACGGTGTTTCATTTATTTTAATATTTTTACCTTGGACTCGCAGTGGGCAGCAATCTCCTCAAACGGAGCCTTCTGAAACTTCTCCATCACCTGACGCCGCTTCTCCCTCTCCTGCTCCTCCAGACCGGTGGTGTCTGCAAACAGGCACAATGAATTATGTGGCATGAAGAACAGTCACACTGCACCTTTTTCTCACTGCGTTTTGCTCAGCTTTCAATCCCAAAAACCTTAACCTGACTCTTGACAAAAAGCCAAATCGTCCACAGAGAGAGGAGGTGAAGTAGAAGTTGTGTAGTCTCAGATAAAAGAAAAGATCTCACCGATGGCCTTCTTCAGGGTCTCAAACGTGATCTCCTCGGCCAGCTGGGACTGCAGAGAAACACAAAGAGGGATAAAACAAAGATCTACCTACTTGAGTTCAGGTGAAGCCTCGTCCCTCAAAACGTACCACCACCTGTTACACATCTAAGACACCACAGATCATTTAAATGGTCCCCTTTTGAGACTTGACATGACACATTGGTACAAACGGTGTATCTAAATGTCTTTACACTCCAAGTCTTGAGGGTTGTAGTTCACTGGCCTTTTCATTTCCCAGCCCAGGAGTATCCGAGTGTGCGTTTCTGAAACTGACCATCGCTCCTCTCAGACTGACCTTGTCCGGAAGGCTGTTGGACATGATGTCCACTTGAAGGGAGATCGTGTCCACGAAGCTCTTCCTCCTGGTCAGACGATCTTCATCTGCAGGACGAGAGAAACCGGTCAACCGGTGATCAAGATCACCTTTAAATCCTGATACATACCAGGTAAACGATGGATGCACACGGCAGCACAACGGGCAACGTGAGGAGCACATTAAAGTCGGTGCTGCCAGGTCAGTCTTTCGAGTTTCATGGTGCTTTCAAAGTGCAATCGTGTTTTTCATGTCACACGTGACAATGTTCACAAGTTGTGATGACTAATAAAAACAAATGAAAAAGGTAATTATCTTGTCTACTTATTCCTGAGAATTATTCTGGAAAGCAGCAGAGAATTAGTCGCCGTTTCCCAGAAAGAGAACATCGGGGAGTCCATTTCTAAAAATCACTTGAACAAAGACCACATGATGGACTCAATATCCCCCCGCTGACAGCACAAACTCTCTTCATACGTCTTGCACAAACACTATTAATTCCATTCTTCACATTGATTAAATACGCTGGTGATGACGTACAAAAGGAAAGGTCACATTAAACAGTAAGTTACCAGTTAAAAACTCCGTCCTATGGACAACAGCTGTCTCCAACATGTGAAAAATGAAGACGCACATGTTTGGAGATTAACATATAACAGATGGATAGAAAGTATTTAAAATAAAACTAAAATCAGCTGAAAAACACCAAATCAATCAAAAGGAATAAGCAACAAAATGATCAGTGAAAACCACGTGGAAGAGCTATGCGTTTTGCGTGCGCTTCATCACAGGTGTCGCTACAGAGCCGAGGTTTATCTCTTTGCTGTGCAGAGGACTTCATGTTTTTTAACGCTCGCAGGATTTTTGGATGCATGCGTTTCAGCGTGTGTGAAGTAACTAAATGTCACAAAATAAAATAAGAACGGCCAATGTTACGGACCACGTGTGGGTCGAGCAGCGGCTGCCGTTAGTTGTTGCTGGTGTTTCGGGCAAGAGAGTGATGGTCAGAACTGGCCAGATGGTTTGCAGTTAGACAAAGTTCACCAAATTTGAGCTCCAACAAAGACATAAATCCCCTTTGCCTCTTTCAATGGTGACTCCATTGAAACCGAGTTGATTTTGGTACAAAGAGTTAGAAATGCTGGTGTGACGGGATCCTAACTTCAAAGTGTTGCCTGCAGTTCTGAACCCACTGAGAAGCAACACCAGCATCCCAGCACCAAATGGCAGGGAATATTTGTTCTGTTTTGGATTAATAATGAAAGCTAAAGCTCAGCACATGCTAAAAACATCTTCCTATTAACAGCACCAAGCAGGACAACAACCTACTGTAATATTCATAGTCTACATACAGCGATCAGCCGTAACATCCAGACAGCACGGGCACCCTGATTGGTCCAAACACCTTTCTATCAGAGCCTATCAGAAGCTACAGAAGCTCTTCTGTTGGATCGGACCACACGGTCCAGCCTTCACTGAGCCTTGGCCCCATGACCCTGTCTCCGGTTCAGCTGGTTCTCCTTCCTTGGACCACTTCTGGTAGGTGCTGCCCCCTGCAGACCAGAACACCCCACAAGAGCTGCAGGGCTGGAGATGCTCTGACCCAGTCGTCCAGCATCAGTTTGGTTCCTTGTCAAAGTCGCTCACATCCTTCCGCTGCCCATTTTTCCTGCTTCAACACATCAAGTTGTACAAAACGTTGACTTGCTGCCTCATATATCCCCCCCACTGACAGCTGCCATGGTAACCAGATAATCAGTGTTCTTCACTTCACCTGTCAGTGCTCACAGAGATGGATTCGTGTAGTTTTTCATGCAGAAATAAATGCAAACATGAGTTGACAAAACAGCTCATGTTCTGACGTTACTAATAATCTTGTGTGAGAGCTACCATCTGTATTCATTTCATCACAATGAGCTTGTTTTTGTTGCATAATCATTACACTGTGTAAGCAAGTACTGTTGTTAAATCATAGTTTTATGGTTCAGAGGTACAGCTGATCTTCATTCTGACATTATTTCAGTTTACACAATGGCTCCTGTCCTGTTAGTTGTTTTTAAAAAGCACCCATGGGCCCCACTGCTGGTTGGAGTTGATCCCATGATGGGACCTGCAACAACTATCCGTCCCGTTTATCAGCGCTGGAAAGACGATTCCTTGCATTTGAAACGTTTAGAAATTCAGGACCAGATTTACTTAGAGAATGTTTTTCATTGAATTTGCGACCGCAATCTACACCACCCCGTCCACCAGAGGCCAGACGCTGTGCTCATTGATTATAGCCTAAATTCTCTCTCCCAATATCTGGTTTGTATACAGGCATGATGCTGAATGCACGTCTCTTTCCCCACTGCAGCCTCATCTTTTGCAGCTCGTTTAAATCCCACCTGAGAATTTCCACAGCAATGCTAAATCTGTGACCTTGTGTGAATTCAGCAGAATACATAATCAACCTCTCTTCTGTTCTCCTCCTACTCTCCTCCGTTGAACATGTGACATAAAGACAGATGCGCCTTGGCAACACCAACACTGCCATGTGCCTGACAGACCAGAAGCCACCGCAGCCTGGATCTGACCCTGAAGTCAACAAACACACACGTGTTTGTGTTAAACGTTGGTATGAAGCTGCCTGTAAAGGGGAGGACAAATGGGGGAAATAAAGTCGCCATGTTCTCAGGCTTCAGGTCAACGGACGAACGCGTCCCAGCTGCCACAGGTTGTCGTCAGTGTGAAACTGCACCACAGCTGCATAGAAATCACACACTCTGAATTACATGAAATTTAAAAACGTGTTAGTTTGAGTTTTCTGCCGCAGGACATTATTAAACTTGTTTTCCTGCCGGGGCTGATTGTGTGCTGCCCCTCTGACTCCTGCACGACTCTGACGCAGAACGTGCTTATGAGTATTATCTACACGCCCTGCTTGGGTTCCCCTGCGGACCTAATCTCAGTTACAGAACCACTGACCAGAACATTTGGGTTAACCTTGAATGAACTCTTCCTGTTATTGAAAAAAAACAAAAACCCAGAAAGGACGCCACTGCAGCAGTAAGGAGACAGGAAAGGTCAGGGCCTTAGTGTCCTTGCATTATTACTGCGGCCATAAAACAGTCATGTAGAGAGAGCAGGTACAGTCAGAAGGAAGGAGGGATTACAATTAATTGGGATCAGCACTTTAAAAAGTTTGGAGGAAAGAAGTGCTGAGAGACAGAAGACGCCCAGAAGTCAGAATAATCATTTCAGAATTGCATAAAAGAACAAAATGAGGCAAATCTAGTGGCACTTTTTAAAGCTTGTCTCCTTTGCAAAGAGCAGCTTCTCAGCTGGGCTACAGAGCAAACCAGCACAACGATCCGCTGTGCTGGTTTTAAAAAAAGGGCTAAAACTAAGGAGCTTTAATTTGCCTGAAAGAGCAAACGCTGTTGACCTCTTATCTCAAATAAAAGCCTTTCAAATCACACCGATGAGACGTGCAGCAACTCTCAGCCTCTTCTCTCTCTCTCGGTTGGCAGATGGGCCTTTTCCTCTGTTTTTTCTCAATCTCTCGATTTACTGCAAAGCAATGTCGTGCAACCTGCAACATTGCACACAGACCCTCCACCTGGACTGACTGCACGCGACGCACAAGTTCCTCCCGTATCAAAAGATGTGGAACTGAATTGGACGAGTAGCTCAGCTTTTGACTTGCTGCGTTCCCAGCACACCTTTGTCCACGCCTGTTAGCGCTGAGCGGCGCGCGCTGCAGGGGGTTTTGTTTGGCCTCGCCGTTGTAATCCGCTTTGCAGCGTGACGAGATACAAGAGCGACTCCAGAACAGTCTTCGGGTAATAGCTAGTTCATGAACGTGTTTGGATTCACCCTCCGCCTTTTGTCTGCTGTCACGCTGAAGTGTTTTCATGCCTCTTTCTGTATCGACCCTCTCCTCTATCTCTATCCCCCATTCCTCTCAGTGCCCTCCTCCCTCTCGTGCCAATTATTTTCCTTTTTCTTTACCTTCATCTGTCCCCCCCCCCCCCCGTCCTCCCTTAACATCCCTCTCGTTTGTGCATTAGGTGTTGTGAGTTTGTGCGTCGAGGCTCATTAATAAGTGATGTGCAGGGAGCCCAGTCTGACCTGCAGCCACTTAGTGCAGGTTTTAACATGCACACATTGACTGGGGAGGGAAGGGTGTGTGTTTCTGAATAAAAGCAATAGCAAACAAAGAGACTAAGAAGTGTAGATGTTTGGGCGTAATGAGTAGGATTCACGTTGGTTGAACATCCCTCCCTGTGTGTTCTCCTTTAAAATGTGCTCACAGAGCGGCTGTGGAGGACAGAGGTTCACGCTCGTATTAAGAAGGCGCTTCGCGATGTGACCTGGTCCAACGCAAGATGAGCAAAGGATGGATTTTTAAATTAAAAGGAGCGTTTGATTAAACTGGAGGTGAGGTGTCAAAATTGAGTGCGTTTAAGTGCCTGCAGGGGGACAAAAAGCCCCCGGGCACAGTTAAGTAGATGTAAATAACTGGCTTTAGTGTTCCTGTGTTGAAGGGCTGGGGGGGTCGGGTTGG
>JAVQJF010038557.1:0-17786 GCA_036023855.1 Gadopsis marmoratus | reverse complement strand
AACTATTTTAAACCCAAACACCAAATAAACCTTTGTAAATTGCACGTTTTTGCGGCAACCGGCCCAAGTGCAGCCCCCCCCCCCCCCCCCATCATTTGGGATATGTACATTCAGTAGTTCAGTCCAGGATAGAGCACAGATAGAAAAAAGACAAAGTTCTTACAAAGCAGAACTAAATGAGACTTCATTTTCAATTACAGAGACAAACAGATACCCGGTTGTATCTTACTGAGCGATTCTGGCAGTCTTTCTTGTTTTGGAAATGCTGCGAGTTCACCTGGGTTTTTGCTGCTCTCAGAGGCGTCCACACTAATAGCTATCGCCTGCCCCCTGCTGTGCAGTCAGTCCTGTTACAGTGGACCCTTGCTCTCCAAGCTGTAGTGTTTGTGGTTCTGCTTGACAAAACAGAGAGAGGGGCCTGGTTCTTGGTCCAAGGAGTCTGGTAGGTTTTTATTGCCTCTTTTAGTCGGGACGGCTCTTAGCGAAGTTTGAGCTTGAAGGCAGAGATCTCCATGGGATCCAGGCTGATGGTGGAATCGTTGGCCAGAGGTGTGCTGGAGTGCATCAGAGTCAGGGACACGGGCTGGAGCAGCTGCAGGTCCAGGTTCTTGAACAGTCCCGATACACTCAGCTGCAGAAAGGGAGAGAAGACCAGGAAGGCCGGGGGCTTAGAAACACGACGAGCTTCTAGCAGGTAGAAAACAACCAACGAACAAACACATCCACTGGTAAAAGCAGTAAAAATACTCCATTACAAGCAAAAATCCTGTATTCAAAGCTTCACATACAGACGTACGTATAAATGTACAGAAATATTAGCAACAGAATGCAGTTGAAGTGTGAACAGTAAAAGTACTCTTATGCAGAATGGCCCCTGAAAGTGTTACTATTACTATTGGTGCATTAATATTTAAGCAGCACTATAATGTTGCAGACAGTTGCTAATTTTAATGGATTTCTATCCTGTTATAAACCTGTAAGAAAGAATCACACTTTATAAACTGATCACATGTTTTGTATGTAAATTATTAATCCGAAAACTAAATAACAGCTATAGCTGTGAGAGAAATCTAGTGCAGTAAAAAGTACAATCATTCCTTCTGAAATCTAGTGGAATATAAATAAAGTAGAATAGAACAGATATACTTTAGTGAATAAGTAAATGTACTTAATTACTATTTCACAACCAAACAAATCTCTGTTACTGTGTGTGTGTCTACCCTGACCTGTCCTTGTGTGGTGGTGCAGTTGAAGCCCAGGTTCTGAGCCTCCAGTCCACAGTCCAGCGCCAGACGGTGAAGAATCAAGGCAGTGTATGGAGATGGAGAGTGGGGGTCCTGCTGCTCTCACACACACACACACACACAAGCCAATGTCAACACGCAGAATATCCAAAACAAAAATTAATGTGTGGTTTTAGTTTTTTTCTCTCCGTGTGGTCACCTGGCTCTGGATGCTGCGCAGGTTCAGCAGGTGGAAGTCGCAGGGCAGGATGGACTTGAGAGGGGCGAAGGTTTGCAAAGGAGGGACGCCGCGTCTTTTGGGCAGGACGGGCAGTGCCAAGACCTCGTGGTTCAGGAAGGTGTTGGTCATGTGACCGAGTATGGACGGGAAGCTATTTGTTGCACTGTCCATCATCTGTAGGAGGGCAGAGATGAATTGAAGCCCCAGTGGTAAATGGTTGTGTAACTTGCACAACAGAAATGACTCACCTCTACAGATGCTTTTTTGCTATTACTGCACTACGTGAGGAATAGGCTCTAATTGCCATGTCAGAGTATGGAGTATTTTTCTAATCCTAGTCTAGACAGACAGCACTAGTCGATCTATATTGGGTTTGTTACAGCCACAGCACCGTGAGGTCATCTTTAAATTACAGCATTACAGTGTTTCAAACATGATGTTTTCTGGCTGGCTGGAGCAACTTCATACCAAGTACCATCAGCAGTTTTACCACAGAGCTGGGTGATAAAACTGAAGCCAATGCCTTCCTTTCTCTGCCAGTGTTGATAAATTATATCATTTGTTACTTTCAATGGCGCTGTTGTAAAGATGGACCGGCTACGGCTATGTGGTGTAGGAAAGCAAAAGCAAACAGGAACCGGAGCTACAGGACAGACTATGACTTGGGCTAACGAGCATCCTCACTGTTGCCAAGGCAACATTACCTCTTGATCTCCGCCACTCAAGATTTTGGGGAGGAAAAAATGAAACAAGGACGAGAGTTTGGCAAGGAAGCAGTCATGCTGAAGGTAACGGAGTGGAAAAAAGGAGAGAAGGAGAGTTGGAGTTAGACGATAACAAACAGACAGATGGGGTAGTAATGAGTACTGAAAAAAAGATGTGAAGGAAGGTGTTATAGTGAACACACAATGAAGGACGTAACATTATTATATTCCACCCACAGCCTCGCACAGGGGTTATGGAGAGTCTACCGGCACTGCAGAGTCAGTGTGTTGTTCTGGGATTTCAAGAGCACTCGCCCAGCTTTCACTGTCACCTCACTGACCTTGTTGCCTGTGGATCTCCTCTCCAGCAGCAGTCGGAAGCGGTTGGCTGTCTTCTTGTTGTCCTTTAGGCCCTGACCCAGCCCACGATTATCATCCTGCATCAGCCGCCGGTCCATAATCACTTCAAGCTGGCCTGAGGGAGGAGGAGGAGCAAGGACAACAGCTTTAATACAAAGAGTATGCATTGAACCTTCAGACATCAATCGATGAAGACTAACAGTTTGAGCTATTCATCGTTTACAAAAGCCTCCATTATTCACATAACGATGATAAAAGGATTAGCTCAGTACATTAACGTGAGAGTATGAACCGTTTTGCTCTCTGAAAACCTCTTGGGGGAGAGGTGAGTGCATCTATACTATTCCATAAAAAGGCTGGTGACATTAAAACAAAGAGAGAGCGCATTTCAGGGACAACTTTCATTTAAGAAAAAAAATGAAATGAAGAAAAATGTCATTCAATACAGACCACTCTCCAGGCTGCTGACACCCAGAGACTGAGCTGTGTGCAGTGTGAGGCGGTGATTGCTGTCCTGGATGTACGCCTGGCTGGACATGGGATAGAAGTTGGCCTGCAGGGGAAGCTTTAGGTGGTAGTGACGAAGCTGCATCTACAACAAGAGGTCCAACACTGAATGACACAATATATCAAACTTACAGCTCGGGAAAAAGGTGAAATCAACAATATCGTCTTTGCCAGGTCCGGGGTAGTTAACTTGGGAGAAATAAAAACATGCCACTACACTCAGTTTCAAAAAGGCTATCAACTAATCACCATCCGCATAATTTGTGATACAGATCATTATAATCTGACCATATAGAAAGAAAGTTATTCTTCTCTAATGTTGAGGGTGAGACTGACCTGGAAACCGTTGAGATCTGTGTAGAACTCGTCTCCACTCTGGATGTTGGTGACCAGTCGCATTGCCAGCTCCTTATTGGTCTGATCTCGGATGTCCACCATGGTGGTGAGGTCTATAGCCAAGCCATCCACTCCTGAAAACACAGAACCACAGAGAACCAAACTCAGGCCACAGAGGGACGTGGATGAAAAGACAAATGCTCAGTTGCAAATGGCAGTTTTGTGCGTTTATTACCTGGTACGTTACGTATGCGAATGGTCTGCTGAAAATGCTGGTAGTGTGCCACCACCTCTGAGAAGAGAGGCCCCTCCACGACACGCACTACAGGCGGCTCCTTCTGGTTGTAGAGCTGAAAGCAGGAGGGGAGAAAGCGGAGTGATGAACAGAATGCCTGCTGAAAATGGGCGAGGAAGAACGACGGAGAGAGACGTAGAAGGAGCCACCAGCGGAACAAGTGACTAGGTACAGTACGGCAACAAAGCCACACACGGTGTTGTCTTTAAAAACCAAGAAAAGATGAAGCAGCACCCAGTCTGCCAGGCTTCCTCCCCCGAGCACCCCAGCATGATACGACACAATACACAAGGGAGACTCTATCAAAGCCTTTTGAGAAGCAAGTAAACATCTGAGATACAACAATGGAGAGAATACCTTTGCTTTTCCATCAGGGAGGAAGAGGTAAGCTCCACTTTTGTCTTTAGAGGGACGAGTGCCATAGACCATGAACTGCATCTTAACCTTCACTTCTTGGGGATCATCTTTGCGCTTGATACTCTGCAGATGAAAAAGCCATAAAGAGGAAGAGGGCACAGAATTAAAAAAAAAAAAAAACTGTTTGATCAAAGTGGACATAGCATGTCATGCTACTCAAACAGCCAGAGATCATTGGGAAAATCAAGCTTGTGGGGTTTTTTTCCCCTCAAAAGATCAAAGTTAAAACAGAGGAGAAAATCCTTAATTCACATTTAAAGTCAACAGAAGTAAGAGCTGATGAAACACAAACCTCCAGCAGGCCAGTGGTTCCAGAAAAGCCAAGCGTGAGAGAATGGCTGCTGATGTAGAAGGTTTGAGGGTCGGTCTGCTGAGAGCGGACGGGAAGTGGATCCGCGGCTCGAGCGGTGACCCCCCGACCAGACAGCCTGAGCAAGGTGTCAGAGCGGAGCGTCATGGGCGAGTCAGGAGAGTCGTAAAGATGGAACACGGCCAGACCCAGTGGTGGCAGTCGAACCATGAATGTTGCCTGGCCGGAGAGTTGGTTGGAAATAAAAAATGCGAAGCAATCATACGCACAAAAATTACAGTGCTGGTTTTATTTTCCTTGTTAATTTGAACGCAGAGTGTTGACCGTAAGGCATTCATTAAAAGTTAAAAAGCATTTACGCAATAGCAACAGTGTGCTGTAATTAAAATGTGATGAGAGACAATGTTAATGAGACTCTGTATTTCGGTGTTACATTTAAATTCATTACTTTGAGTGGGTAGAGAGAATTTTATATGGGCACAATAAATTCATCTACAGAGATGTTGTGAAGCAAATGGGATTTTTTTTTTCTTCTTTTTTACTATTGCACATTCAATACACGATTTGAGATGATTCAATGGGTTTTGGGGTTTTGTTTTTTGAACTGAAAGAAAACACATCTGTTCTTGTTCTAGCTAAGCTCACAGGTATACATCAGAGGAAGGAGAAAATTACACACCCATAACTATGAAGCCTTTTATTTAATATATTTTCAGTACTTAAAATTTTATTTCTACATTATGTTACATATGTTCTCTTTGCAAACGCTCACCTGACATCACTTGAGGCACCAACAGATTTCACTGCAGCTTCCACTGGAGCCACAAAATGCTTTATACATCATTTACCATATGCAGTAGTACTCCCTAAGACCTGTAAACAGACTTAGACGTGTAAATTGCTGCACTTCTCCTTTAAGAACTACAATTCACCATTCCCCCAAACATCTCGTGTGCATTGCCAGCCAACAACCTGTCTAAACTGGACAGGTTTTAGTCATGTCTTTCAGTCGTCTGTCTCACATCTAACCTACAACGCTTCAATTTTTAAATCAGTGCAGCTACCCATACCGGCTCGCTCCACTCATACATGTACCTGTGACGTGTCTTTATAGGCTTCAAGCCTATGCTAGCGATATGCCAATTTCCCTCTGAGGAAACCAGCAGTGCCTAATGATTTTAATCTCTTACCTCAAATACCTCCGCACTCATTTGACTAGCAGAGCTCCACTGAGCACTCAGCTGCACAGGGAGGGACTGTCCATCCTCAGTAAGCACCCGCACCCTGACCGTGTTGACCAACACAGTCACCACACACAGCCTCTCCTGCTCGATGGGGTTGAACAGAACCAGGTACCTTGTGGAGAGAGAAGCAGAAAGCAATCAGAAGCACAGGATGGTGGAGGAGTGGCTGAGGGAGAAGGAAGGAGATGAAAGACGCGAGGGGAGGCAGGTGATACCTCGGTCCTGCTGGGTCCAGCTCGATTAAAGTGCGCTGAGGCAGAGAGTCTTGAGTAGCATGCCTGTCATCCTACATAATGTAAAATAGCAGAGGAAACACACTGAATACTTCACAAGGAACAATATATGCAGGTGTTTTTAAACAGATTGAACATTGGCAGAAGTGTCCCTCCACGTTTCCTCTTACCGTCTCCAGGAAGGGCTCTGTTTGGTAAAAGCGATAAAACTCTTTGTTCTTCATCACCAGGAAATGAGCAGCATTGATGATTACTCTCTTCAGACCGATGAGAGCACGCAGTAATCTGGGGAAGAGGAGGGAGAATCAATGGCTCACTGCAGCAGTCCCAGCAGGCGGCTAGTTATTTTGCTTCAGAGTATTGAACAGGTAAGTATAAAAAGAGCCACAGAGGCAGGACTAAAAAAAAACAGGAGGAAGTTTTTCCATTTCATTTAAATTAAAAATGTAAGGAGTTTAATATATCTGATCCATATTTCTTTCTAAACCCTCAGATCCGTACCTGGTGCCGTAGTCAATGACAACATTCTCCTTCGCAGTGCCAGCGATGGCATCGTGATGTTGGAAGAGGCCGACAGACTGCCTCGCATCGACCAGCAGGGCATAATCTGAGACCGGGTAGCGCCCTTCCATGCCAGCATGCCGAGCGTTCGCAACCGCCAAACTGTAGAGGATCTCTGCCCCCCTGAAAGGACATTGACAAACAGTTAGCACTGGGGAGCCATTTCAATTAAGGCATACACAAACAGCATTTTGTGTAGTTTTTTGTAATAAAGGCCTGTTTATCTGATGTGGCCGAAAAAAAAAAAAAGATCCTTCATCAGAGAACAATATTAACTTAGATTTAGAAAAGACTTGCCTGTCCATTTGCGAGTCATTTGAATTGTGCATCTTGTTTGAAATGCATGGGTGTCAGTTATCAGGGAAGTGGGACTGAATCTGCCCCACCTGAGGTGTGACTCTATCACACGGTCCAGGCTCTTGTAGAAGGGCCGAGACGTGAAATAGCCGGTCCAGTAGTGGTCTTCACGGTCTGCATAGGCAAAGAAATCTCCACTAAGCACGGGGTAGTCTGCTGGTCTGGATCCCTGGGCCACTCCGTGTGCTTTGTATACAGCATTGAAGTAGTCTGTGAGAGTCCCAAACTGAGCCTGGAGGAGCAGCCAGACACATTGTTTAAAAAAAATAAATAAATTCCTGCAAGTCAAACACAGCTGAACAGGAAAAAAACAACAGAAAATATCTAATTCTTACATATGCGCCTTTCATCTTACATGGCATGTTCTGAACCAACCTCCAAGTAGTGACAGATTCTTTGGTCTGTCAGCAAGTTAAAATACCACTCCATGATTCATTATCATAAGAAAGGTAGCACACTGAGATACTTGGTACACCGCAAGCTGAGAAGCACAATAACAATGACAAAGACGCATAATACACACATTTGGCAACACTGTTTGTGACAGATGACAAATTATTTTCTCACTTGTACATGCATCTCTGGGTGAGAATTCATGTAGTCAAACAGCTTCTGGTAGTTCATGTACTGCTGATCCCATTCCAGGGCCTTGTCGAAGCGAAAGTCATCACCCAGCGGGACAAGAAGTACCTTGCTGCGGTAGAGTTTGGACTTTTTACGGTATTGATCCAGGAGCAGGTTTGCCCTGATTGACAAAGAGGGGGAGAGAGGGGAAAAAAGGAAAATCTGAGAGGACACATTTCTTGGCAACCAATCTGTCCCTGAATTGAATATGCCAGTTTGGTAGGAAATCACTATGACCTTGGAAAGAGGAGAATCAAATTAAGCCTGGGGGTGTTTTCCATTAGCCAGTGAAATATGTCCTCTGGAAAGTTCTTTAGGTCATCTAGCAGTTTAATGTGAATGGGAGACTCTTGCAGTCTATGCCTGTTCAGATCTGGATGTTGTCAGTGCTCTTTGGTGGACTAACTCTGTATTTTTAGCATCTCTGTATTGACATTTCTAAAATCGGCCAACATAAACACTGCAGCTGTAACTAACAATCATTTTCATTATCAATTAATATGTCCATTATTTTCTCAATTAAGCAATTGTTTGGTCTATACAGCGTCAGAAAAAAGGGGGGAAAATAAAAGTTCAATTTGTGTTGTCATTACACTATCACATAAGATAAAGAAGACCAACAATTCTTTATCTTTGAGAAGCTAGGAGTACAGAATATTTGGCCATTTTGCTCAATGAATGAATTAAGTGATTAACAAAATAGCTGCAGATTAATTTTCTGACGATCGACTTAAGTAATCAGCTCAACAATGACCAAATTCCGACTGATTTCAGCAGCTAGCTCTAATAGACAACCTAAAAAACGTCTCAAAATAAAGGCAGGACAGATAAGCAGTAGGAGATAACTAATCCCCCCGCATGTCTCACCTCTCTGCTACATTGGCCTCCACCACAGTTTTTGGTGGCACTTTCCAGGGACAGTTTATCCGACCACCTGGTAACCTCTTGAAATCGAACTGGCAGCAGATCTTCGGGTCGGGCCCACAGGTGTGAGGCACGTCATAGCTGTAGAATGGCATCATGTGGCAAAAGATGTCTGTGCTCGATCCAGTGTCTGTCAAGGCAGTAGTGCAAAAGTCAAAACATTGGCTTGAGGGGCATCCATTGTTGACAGTAGCCTCAAAAATATCACACTGAAATACACTAATAAGGCATGTTCTGCCTGAGTATTTGTGATCATAGACATGCCAGTGCTCATAAATGTGCTGTGTTCACACGTACAGTGTTCTCCGGGGAATGTCAAAAGTCATTATGGAAAAGACATTCCAAGAATGAATCCCCAAAAGAACTGACCGTCACAAATTGCTAATATCCAACAGTGTAATATCAGAGGATTTTTACATTGAGCACCAACAGATAGTTAATCTTCAGCAGATGTCCAATTACTTAAGAAATAATAATGAACATAGCTATTCTGAGGCTACTACGCACTGGTTGTCCTTCCAAAATTCCCCTCTCTTTAAAAAGGCCACGACAAGTGGCATGACTCATTCTGCGATGAGCTTAACAAAGATGAGCACATGAATCAGATGACATTGCTGGCTCTGGTCCACTCACCCCAAGCCTGCCTCCACATAAACTCCAGGCTGCGGGTGGAGGCAAAGTGTTTTTTGATGGAGTAGTGGACCCTCTGGATGAGCATGCTGGTCAGGTTGGCCCTCTTCAGCAGATAGGGCATAGTAGCGCTGTAACCAAAAGGGTCTACCGCCCACCCACTGCGAGGCGTTATACCTATGACAGCAACCAGGAAGCAAGATGTCGGGTTTATGCTCAGATAAAAAGGAAGGCATGCATCTTTTAGAAAAATCATTCTCCTCAGCAGGAAGCTCTGAAAGTAGCACAAAGTATTTTATCACCCGCTGAGTGAGAGAGAGGCTACCCCTGCTGCATGCGGGATGAAAAGCTCAGATTTTACCATCAAGCATTGAGAGGACTGGTATCAATTTTAACTTTAGCTCAAATTTCACAGAGAGAAGAGAGCGTCCATTTAACATTTAAGCATCATGTTGGGCTCGACTAAGGAATAATTTCAGATTGGTTGTGTACCTAGATTTCTCTCCAGCCACTGATGTCCTTCAATGAGCTGGTCTATCATAGCAAAGTAGTGAGCGTTGGCTTCGTCTGTCATCACCCAGCCTCCTGTCACAATCTCTAGCTGCCCTCCAAGGATCAGTCTGTTGAACAGAGAGGATTAAGAAAGCAAGGTGAGGATAATCCAGCCCCAAAGACAGAGAGTCAAGATAACCAGATAACTAGCTATTTTTAGAGCAACCACTGTGTGCCAGCAGATACTATCCATTGTGTAAAATGCTGTACTTAACGCCAGTAGGCATCAGAAAAATCTCAATTAATTCTCAGATTTAGTTGGGAAAATTAAAAAGGCAAAAATGTGCGCTTCACTGAGCCATGACTCACTTGCGCATAGCCTCCTGCTTGTGTAGGTCTGTACTCTCCCACCACTTGGAGAAGTATGAAATCTCAGACCAGATGAACTTCCTGCGAGGATCCTCAGCCAACTTCACCACCATGTTGTTTAAAATGTGTTGCGTCTGGTCGGTGAAGTACTTGTCATAAGTCTTGATCCAACCTAACAAGACAAGAAGACAAATATGAGTAATTTGTGTAACAGACTGTCCGCTACAAATCTATGAAACAATACACCTCCACCCATCCACCATCCTTTATGCAGCTGCTTGATACAAAGACAAGAAAACAGGGCAGGTAAGAGACTCAACGCTGTGGAAAAAGTGCTGCAACCGCTCAAAAATAAAACTCATATTTTATTCAAGTAGAGCTGGTCCCCTCAGAAAGCTATTTAACAGAGTTGTTCCAAAGAAAGTGACTAGAAAGCACTTTCTGTGCACTTTTAGTGTGCAACATACCACAGCCTATAAATATCCTGTCAAATATGTATCTCACATATTGGAGGCCAATGTACTTTATAGAGATCATAAGCAATGGCACTGAAATGGCGATAGTTGATAGTAGAGCTTGTTGAGCTTGTTGTCAGCTTGCTTTTAATATTGCGTTACTCACCGTTTGCCTGGCTTACCTGTAGTTGACAATAACCCTTAAGTTACCAGTAAACCTGCGTTCACGCATGTTCAGTGCAAGCTGACAATACGATTTCTAGTTGCAAAGCCAGAAATCACTAAAATCACTAAAGACAACTTTGTAGCAGCGTTTAATCAAATGCAGTTCCAAATGAAGTCTATTCCCCATTGTTGATGGACAAAATCTGCAAGTCTCTGCAGCCTGTCAACATGTCAGTAACTGTCAGGTTAGCAAGCATGTGACAGGCTGGTAAACAAGTTTAATGGAAATGTCAGTCCAAAATAAAATCTCGGCCAATCAAACCTATTCCAATGCAAGTATCTGTCTAATGCCATTGTTTGTGGCTAAGCTGTCAATCATGTCAGTATTATGCTAATAATAATAATAATAATGAAAAAGAATTAATCAAATTTTGTAAGATTTCTGCATCCTCATCACCAGCCTCCCTCCCAGGTAAGGCCTTGCAGTAACTGGTTCCTCTACAGACAAGATGCTGCTGTTTTTATACCTGCTAGGGGGGGGGCATTTTATTTGATATATTCAGTTTGATCAGAGACTTTTAGACCAGCATCGAAACATGTACAACTTTCAAAAAAGTATTGCTGTGTGTGGTATGCCCTCTCACCTGGATCATTGTGAGAGTGAGGGACCACAAACACTTGCAGTGGTTCATCGTCCCACTCTTCCGGTTCATAAGTAATTTCAAAGCCCTGTTTCCATACACCACCATCGGGGTTGTCAAATTTGAGGAGGGAGTACACATCTAGCATCTAAAAGAAAAACACAAACTCATCATTTGCTCACTAGACACAACCCAAAAATAAGTATGCAATAACATCTACAATATATGATAAAAATATTTTGGCCAATTAGCTACTTAGCATTTCATCTAATGGAAAAATTCGTAGTTCAGTAAGCTCACCTGAACGTCTGCTTGACCACGACGTCCGACAGCAAATTGGCAATCCTGGGGCTTGACAGCGAGGAAAGTGGGGCGGCCGTCGAAGGGTAGAACCCAGGAACCATTGGCACTTCTGAATGGCAGGTGGCCGCTGGGAGACACAGCTCCTGTGTCTGTGAGCTCCATCACAGAGTCTTTTATGTGGCTGATGATTTGGTGGTTTTCCTCCAGGAGCTGCTCCAGCTGCTCTATCCGAATCTGCAGAACTGAAATTTGGCTCTAAAACACGCACAAAGAGAATAAATCACTGAGATGTATAACATCAGAAAACATCTGTTAGTCAGACCCACATTCTTCTTCTCTGTTACAGCGAACAAACTTTAGATTTCCTACACATCACCTGATACAGCCATGGTAACAATTAGCAGTATGAGAGCCCTAAGGTACATGTGATTGGACATGTCTATTTACGAAACATATTAAGCCTTGTGCTAACTTCGGGTGTATAGCAATAAAACATGCAAAAAGAATTGCAACAAAAACAACTGCAGAAAGGGGTTTTCACACAAGATATGCACCACCACTACAGCAATTCTTCTTACCCGTGGAAAGTTCCCACCACTCTGTCGCCTTGCAGGGTCATGTTGGACTCGATCCAACATCAGATACAGTGAGAATACAGCCACACAGAATATGGCCCCTCCGCACACCGTCACCTGTTTCCTCAGCTTCATCCTTCTGTAGAGCGGTCTTGTCTCCGGGGTTTAAATTTTAAAAATAACCTCGACTGTGGTGTTTTTCCAGCAACAGAGAAAATAAAGTCCTTGAAAACCGGAATGCAATGCTTCACTGTCCAAAGAAAAAAAAAAAATACATAAATTATGGTAAGTGACCAGCTACACCAGTATTAATGGTTCAGCTCCACTCCTGCGATGCCTCCAGCCTCCACTCACCAAAGTGGAGATCACAGCAAAAGGGGCTACAGCGGTGGAAGCAGTGGACAAGGATTCCTAACGAGCAGTAGCTGGCAAAGAAGTTTGTCAACTCTGGCCAAACCACAGCCACCGGTGGACTCCTTCAAAGTAGCCCTTGTGCTCAACCATCCAAACCGATGAGGCTGCAGGGGAAAAAAGAAAAAAAAAAAAAACACACCACACAGAAGGGGCTCAAACAGGGAGACTAGTGTCCCTGCAGCATGATGTGTGTCACTGTGGGCCTGCTCTCCTGGTCCAGTCCCCACTCCCACAGGACAGTCTAATCCTCCAGTACGACCAGAGTCCCCCTTTGCTCAGTTGGCCTCCAGTGTCATGACCGTTTGCACACTAGGTTGCAGCAGTGCAAAGAACCACGCTGAGAAAGAGACCAGCTTGGCTTCAGAGCAGCGGCTTTCTAAGAGCACGGCTCAACTCTGCCCGAACGAGCTCCAGCAATTCAAATGAGACAAATGTCATTCTTCTCTCAGCGTAGTGACAGCATATCTGCTGTGGCAGCATGGGCAGTGCATCTGTCCTTGATCACAACTGCCAAGTTGAAATCACGTCAGAGGGTCTTCTTCAGCTGTTAGGAAAATTTTAGATTAATGGCGCGTGCAAAAGAATACGTGCGCAGCCTTCCAGAGAGAGAGAGGCTGTCACTGACAAGAAGCATGAGTGAAATCAACCGTGTGGGAGACGGAGATACTTTTGTTTTTTTTGTTTTTTGATCTGACAAGTAAAGTCAACAGGGGGAAAGATAAAAAACAAATAAATAAAAATCAAGCTGAGCACAGTGGCCTGTGTTTTGTGACAGCACAGCACTAATGGGTGTTCCTGTTTCCCTCTATGTGCAAATCCAACCAGATCATAATCCGCTCACTTCTCAGGCTGGGACTATCTAAACTCTACCACAGGGAGCTGGGGTAATAACCCAGCTCTTACATTTGCTTAGACGGATTGACAAATATCCTCACTGTCCGTGGGAAATACGGCAATTTCCTAGGCCATCCGATGAAAATCTCCAACATAAAAGGCTTTGTTAGTTAGACTACAGCTCTGCACTACTGTGACAAAATGCAAATGAAACACAGACCGCAAGCTGCTCACACATGATGGCATTTTAGCATCAGGGGAAACGTTCCTCCGCATTCATAACCCCGTATGTAAACTGCCAACCCCCCCCCCCCCCGAACAGTACTCGTCGGGGTCATTAACTCAGAGGTCATCCACGTTAAACATCTGTTAAAGTTTAACTTGGATGACTTTTAGCCCGCTAGCCGGGCGGCATTGATTGCGCTGCTAAAATAGCTGCATTTTGACATGATCCTGTGTCGATGCACGGCAGCTAGTTACCACAGCATGCGGCTGACTAACCCATTAGTCACAGTAACGTACTCTGCCGAACTTTAATAATTCCGGTTAACTAGATATCTCGGACGTGCAGCTACACGCGCTAGCGCTAGCTACCAGATGTTCCATTATTAAGACACAACAACTCGACTGGTCTGCGAGCTGCAACAGTCAGACAGCGTCAGTAAAAGGATGGTCATTTACTGACGAATGTAGATCCAGCAGATCGAACGGCAGCCAACGTCTGTCTTTCTGCAAACGTGGCCAGAGAGCGATGTAGGACAGATTCACGTCTAACGTTGACGTTGCAGATAGCACGGATTGGCTTGATAACATTAAGACAATACGCGACTAGTTATTTCCTCGCTGACTCTTCCGTTTGAGTCTAAACCTCGACTAACATTCACGTACGACCTTGGGACGCCGTCTGTTTGTGGACAAAATGATCAAATCTGACGTTACCCGTCAAAGGAGAGTAAGCCGGAAGACTGTGGAGCCCAGCGGTGTGCGGTACGATGCTGTTAGCTGCAGACTGACAGGTTAGCAACTGAGCCAGCTAGCCTAGCAGCAGCTAGCGCCACTGAGCTGCCGCAAAGGGTTATGGGAAGAGAGGGGCCGCGCATCAGTCGATGATTGGCCAACAGATTCTCGACTAATAAATGCAGAGGGTAAATGTGATTGTCTGAAATTCAACATGCGTTTATAAATGACTGAATTAGCCTGGTATTGTGTGAATATAATGACTTAATGCCACCGTATCCGCCATGTGTTACACAGAGAACAGCATAACTACAAAACCACAGTGGATATAGTAAACAAAGACATCCAGACACTCAGTTTACATTCCCATTTACAACACTTCTGCCTACCTCACCTGCTGAGCCTGTATCTAACGTGTCCCAGTTGCCTATGATAGTTATAGATAATTAATTGCTGTAAAATTTAGAACATTCCACTCAGTGACAGCTTTCAAGTGAAAAAATATGCCGTAATTTACAACTTGTTTGAACATGATGCAGTTATATCTTTCTCAGGCGCCACTTACGTTTCCATTCTGAGTGTTCGGTAAGAGATACAGAGCTTTAATAATTGGTAAGTAGAAGGTTGCTTCTTAACGTTAAAGTTATTTTGCCATGCAACTATTATACTACTGTAAATATACTACTGTGACCCCTTGAGTGGCTACGCTCTGTCTGAGCCACTGCCCTATAGACAGAGTAGTGCTATGTGATGGAAAAAAATTTAACCATATGATCTGTTTTTGTATTGTATTTTGTTTATCATGTATTGCATTGTTTTTGTGTAAGAAAGTGACCTGAGCAGACTAAGTGCTCTAAGAGTGTCCTTTCTGTATAATGATGTTACCATTTGGGATAGTGCAAACGAAAACATCTGGTGTCCTGTTGAACTGCAGGTCACCCCTTTGTTCTACCACCTGGTGGTCGTAAAGGCTGGCAGTTATTTAAAACTTGTCACCTAGATAAGTAGGTGTTACCTCATTGACTGTTGTGGTATCTTGTCCTGCAACTTTTGCTCCCAGGGAGGGGCTGCAGCTTTCTGTTGCTATAAGTAACTTCTCCCTACTGCCACTTTTCGTGCTCTCTTGCAGACAGCATAGCCTCTGTATGAGAGTAACTTGAAGCTTCAATAAATAAGACTACACTTGGAATTGTCTCACATCGTTATTGAACAGATCGAGTAGGACGTGGAAAAGGAAAAATCCACAACAAAATGCAATCAACAGAACAGAACACCCCCTAACCACTAAAAGTCTAAACACAAAAAGAACAACCAGAAGGGCTTCATAAACTCCACTAAATAACAAACTGGAAGAACGATACAGAGGTGGCTCCACCCAACTTGCTAGTGTCTCTAGACATCCACAGCACCACATGTGTACGTGTATAGGGCGCCCCAATCTTACCAAGTCCTCGCCTCAACAAGAGAACGCAGGCAATCCGAAGCCGGGCCGCTTTCATAGTTTCACGAGCACCCTCACTGGGTCTTTCTACGGCGTTCGCCGTTTGCCGTCAGCATCTGCAGCTCTCAGTAGCCCCTCTCCTAAGCCTTCACACAGCTCTCCCAGGTGTCGCTCTTCTGTCCTCCTAATTGGGCCACGCCTTGCTGCTGATAGGCCGGTCCACATTGGCCCTCCCACTTTGAGCCACTCCTCACCATGCACAGGTGCCGGTCCATTAACCCTGGCCACCTGTGATTACCTGTGGAAATGACAGGGGCGGAGCCGGGCAACAGCGAAACCATTCACACACACTGCCCATGATCCCCGTAACACTACTACATGGGTCATCAACTGAGGTTTTGGGACCTGCAAGTTTTACTAGCATCAGTGTTTTTTGGGTGCTGATTTAGCATAATATAAATGCATAATAAAGACTCTTTTTCATGGTACTCTTTGTTTAAACAAGTCAGAAACATTCAGCCAGAGTCACAAGGAAAAGCATCATTTTGTTTTGGGATATATTTATTTATTTTCACTCGCAAATAAAATGACGCTGATGGAGGTTTATAATCAGGTTTATTTATAGGAAAACCTTTTGGCTATTAGAAATTCAGAGTGACTGATAACTTGAAACTATCTAACAGCCCCTTTGGCCTGTGATCAGTTTCAAGCCCTGCTTTTGAGTACAACATTTAATTTAATACATGAATAAAGAAATATACAGTGATTTGCATTAAACACAATCCCTTTGTTTTTTAAATTAAAAATGATTTTATTTTACTTTTTCCCCCAAGTCCTCACCCACACTTTCCATTTTTATTGTTGAAGTTCTACTTGTTTAATGAGTAACCTTGTTCTCACTTTCCCCATGCAACAGGCTGTGTAAACAGCATAATCTACCAATGACTCTGTATCAGATGGTGCTGTTAGACACCACCTAACAACGCTCTACAATGACATCACCAACATCAAGTTTCTTAGTGGGTGACATCTTTGCCGTATTCATTTAATCTCTAATATTGTAAGTCAGAAATTGGCACCTATTGGTGCAACAAAACAGCTGGTTTGCATTGTAGAAACGTTTAACATGCCAGCTTGTGTCAAGTCAAATCACCTGCTGTAGTCTTTCACTGGAATGAACCTGCAGGACTCTCCAGCCCTCCAGTTATAATAGATAGATAGATAGATAGATATAATAGATTCAGGGCAGACGGAGTTCACCTGTGTCTAGTTGACTCCAGATAGAAAAGGTGTGCCGGTTGAGCCTGCCAGAGGTCAACACTGTCATAGCAGGCATGGAAGACTTTCAACACACAAAACTATTGCTGTGACTGGACTACGTGTCCACCGAAAAGAAACAACTTAAAGCCCAGCTCTACATAGTCTGGTAGTTTTAACCCTTAAATAGTCCCATCTAGAGAATAGCAATTTTTCTTTTTTGATTTGATTTCATTCCTTTTTTGATAAATGTTACTTTGGAATGTGCTGAGGCCTGTTGAGAAGCCGGGAAAGAATAAATGTTATCCAAGAGTGAACCTATATTGATAGAATGAAGAATATCATAAAACAGGATGCAAAGTACTACAGATCTCCGTCACGAGTTACATTTTGTTATTGCTATCGCAAATTGCCACAGTTCATATTAGGATCACGTATCCTTTGCCACATAAGATACATGTGAGGTGGAAGGAATCTGTGCACCAACAGAAGCTCTTTAAAATAGCAAGGGTCAAATTTATAATCTAGTGTTTTAGCAGGAATGTAAAACCCTAGCGTCTTCACACCCATATGGGAAACAGGACCCAGTCCTGCTTTGGCCACGCACATTCCCATGTAAACATCATCAATTGGATGAATGGTAATGGACAGAGACATATTGTATATGACCAGAGCTGTATAACCAGACAACAGGAACCCCCCACCACCACAGTAAGGGGGGTATGTGTTTGACTCCTGCACCTGAACTGGGACATAGTACTTGCTCTCTGTCCATCTAACGGGCCCCTCGCCCTCGAACAGATAGCCAGTATAGAGGTGCTTGCTTCCGTCATTGTCACTGAGGCCTTGGAGATACTCGACCATGTTGTCTGTGTTGGCGAAGACGTCGTCGTCACCATTTAGCAGGAAGCGAGCGT
>JAVQJF010038542.1:0-18211 GCA_036023855.1 Gadopsis marmoratus | reverse complement strand
CTCCTCCTCCTCCTCCTCCTCCTCCTCCTCCTCCTTTTGCAGGAAGTGAGCGCCGCTCGCGCGAACAGTGTGTGCGGGCCGCCAGCGGCCTGACATCATGCGCCACCCGCTAAAGAGTTATTTTTAAAGACGCAGACATGTTTCGCCGGAGCTGCCAGGTAGGTGCGCTCGCTGCAGCCCGCGCGGTCTGCGGCGGGCGGTCACACCGTGCGCCTTTACCGGGCACGTGAACTCAGTCGGGCTTAAAGGTGCAGACTGGCCGACTGTTCTCCTGGAGAACATTTAACATGTTACCTCACGTGTCCTCGTGTGATGACAGCTCAGGCAAAGCGACGTGCTGCGCATGCGCGGCGCGCCGCTCTGCTACACGAATAAGCGCCAACTGCTGGCGGAGGGACGTCAAGGCAACTTGGCTTCAGTGCAGGCGCACAGCCCTGTGCATCACTGCCCCACTGTTCGGCCCAGTGGGGAGAGTGTGATCACCACGGTCAGCAACACTGTTTTTAATGATTTTAATCCATTTGCTGTGTTACACCTTCGGTATGTTACTACTGGCCCATGACTCACCGCTGGTCCTGCACATCCTTGGCAGCCTGCGCCCAAGTGTTGGCAAATGGGTTCAAATCCATCAAGAAAGCAAATTTAACTTGTTTTTCCTTTATTAATTTTTTTTGCGTCGACTTGCTTGGCTTCCCCCTTGTACAAGACTAACACGCAAACAAGAAAAGGAAACATTAACTTGTATCCAGTCAGTGCCTCCACCTTCCGTTTGGCTCGCGACCCTTTTACAACAAAGTCAAGCCTCTCGTCAAAGTTTCCATATTAATATGAGCTGTGAGCTCCTCAAGCAACGAGTGATTTATATTCTCAACGCCTTAATCGTCTTGTGACCCCTCTAATTTATCCTGTGAACCCCTGGAGGGGTCCCCAGCCCCAACTTTGGAACCACTGTTGTAAAAATCTACAGCAATCCATCATACTTTATTATCCCATTATCTGAAAAGCGAGCCGCTGGCAGCTGCAGCCTATCAGATAAACATTGAGTAAGAAAATGTAATTGACTACAATTATACATTTGGACAAAATTGATATTTTAAGTACAATTACCTTTAAACTGTACTTTGTTTTATACTTTAACCCAATTTAGTAAATGTATATACCTTAACTTTTGTCATGTCAGCAGCGTATGAAAGTACGTCTAAGTGATTCCAGTTTCCTTCAGATTTCAACTGAAGTGTATTTATTTGTACGATGGTGATAAATCACTCTATTAGTCCTGTGATATTTCTCTATGAGCTTACAGTGGGCTGATGGCATTTAATACAGTTTACAATGCCCTTGTTGCACCTCTTGGTATTTAAAAAGTGTACAATACCACTATAATATTCCTATAGGGACTATCATCTGTGACTGCGGTAACTCAGTGGTGAGTTTATAATGATCTCATTGTACATTGGTCTACGCCGTTACTACAACTACATTCCCATTAATGTTTATAAGGAAATTAAAGATTGTCATTATGACTCATTGTTCAGCCACGCTAGTGAAACTGTAGCCTAATAATATGGCAGCTGATTTTTGTTCGCTGTAAATGGGATGAATGAAGTTGACATGGTATGACACACTTCAAGTAACTGTGTGAAATCGCCAGTTTCTAAATTCACACCGAGTGATTCGTCATACGCTCAATTCTTAAACTGTATGCACAGAGGAATGACCCAACAGCCTGTGCTCTGTATTTTTCGCGAATGTGGCGTTAAAGATCTGGACTGGAAGAAGATAATCAAACACAGAAGAACATCAATATTGACCGATGACCAGGGCAAAAAAAAAAAAAAAAAAAAAAGCAAAGTCATTCAGACTTAGCAAAAAAAAAAAAAAAAACAGAAATGGAAATGAGTACACCATGACTTAATCAAGCCTTCCTATTGCACTATTTTGACATCACAAGACATTTCACGTCCTCCTCTGGTGTAGCTGGGTCAAGAGTACGAGGCATATGATGTGTTGATCCTCAGAACAAAAGCCTATTGTTGCCCCCCACGATTATCCATTTACAGCCCGAGGTCATACCAGTCTCAAGCATGTCTCAGTCAGGCCACTGTGTCAAAAGTTCACATCCAAAGATGGAGTGCTGGTGGTTTCAGCCTCTTCTGCTCGGTCTTCTGCACCGGCTCGTATCAAACACGGGAGCCTAAGCTGATGCTTGTACTCGACAGCACACGTGCAGAATTTAAATCCTCACAGTCACACCACGTTAAGCGCAAAAAAAAAAATAAATAAAGCTCGTTTCAGTGCTTCAACCTGTTGTGCCCTCGTTAGATCTCGTAAGCAAACTTTGCGCCGTGTGAAAACGAGGCTATGTAAGGTGATTGGGACGCAGCCATTTCCATTGTTATGCTTGGCAGAAACAGCGGGGTCTAGTTGTGGCTGGCGTTTGCGTGCCGGAGGAAGCTAAACAGAGAAGTCTGTCAAAGAGTCGCTCCGAAACAATGTGCCAAGCGACTGTTGGAACGCTTGACCCAAAGACGCTCGCAACCTGAACTGTCACACACTCTCATGACACGGCTCGAGGGCACCTCATCACGGGCGTTACTCAGCACAACGGACACGTTCACCCGGCCACGCGTTTTTAAAGCAGGAAACGTTTCATCCACAAACAAAATGTATTTAATAACTTTACAAAAAAAATAGGCATGTTTGCCACCCTTTCCACAAAAGCACATTACACACACACTGTTGACGACTTGACTTGGTCTTTTGGTCACTTTATCCACCATAAAGTTACTGTATATCAGCTCTGTGGTACAGGTTTACATGACTTGTGTTTTTTTTTTGTTTTTTTTTACACACAACACAATCTAAATAATCTCAACCTGGGAATCGTGGTACACCTTTGTCTTTGGAGTCTAACTCGTGTTTTGGCACAGGTCTCGTCACACAGCCTCGGTGCACATCAGTCACATGTTTAGTCACTTTTCCATGCAACACTGACATTCACATTTTCCATTATTGCAAACAAATGAGTTGCTAGTCAGGATGCCCTTTAAAAACTTGGGAAAACGGTTTACAGATGGCATGAAAATAAGAGATTTTGACCCTATTGGTCTCTTCAAAGTCCTACATGATGACTCAAGTCTGACTCTCGTGTTCAGGCCGACTTCATGCATAATGTTTTATATTACGCAACCAGGTGGTTCTCTCCGAGTTATACAGGACCAACAATTTTAAAAAGGGACTGTACACACAGATGTTACACAGACTCTTATTGGATTCTATCATATCTGACACCAAACCAATAAGATGTTGAGTTGACGTCAAAGAGCCTTTATGACTAGAGCCGAGGGCGCGGCAGAGCGGTCCTACAGGACATGCTGAAGGTGTACAATGTCCCACGCCGCGCACATTGCAGCTACATGTCCACGAACACCATGAAGCACCAGCCAAGCCCCCCCACCAGAAACATGGTGATCTGCATGCTGTAGATGATCAGGTCATTCAGCACCCCAAAGTCCAGGCGCCGGTGCCCCAGCAGCAGCAGGATGACAGACAGCTTGTACTGCAGCCGCAGGAGGACGCGCACGCTGACGTACTGCAGGAAGAAGAGAGCGGAGAGCGCCACCCAGAGCAGAGAGGTCAGCAGGCTGCAGCCAAAGTAGAGGAGGAAGCGGAGGAAGCTGTACATGCAGCGTGAGCGCAGGTACAGGTCAAAGTTGTTGTACTTGGTGCGCACTAGCTTGGAAGCGTGCGTGGACCCACAGGCCGAGTGCATGCAGGTGGTGTGGGGGCCATGGAAGCTGCGCACCCGCCGTGGGATGGGGATCACAGGCATGGGTGGGCTACTGGAGCCCAGCACAGGGACGGGAGACCATTGCGAGCGCCGTTTCCGGGGAGGCGGTGAACTTCATCTGGTTGCGGGTGCAGAAAGTGGCTCTTACGTCAGTGAGGTGCAGCTGCTGCTGGTGGTGTCTGTCTGCTGTCAGCAAGGGTTCCCTCCTTCAGCAAGGCAAGGCTCTGCGAATGAACAGCATTGTTACTGTGTGGCCTGTTCAACATGCACACATTGTGGCAAACCTAACACAAGAAATGCAGCTGGGGGGGGGGGCTGTGCATGCCGGGCACAGACGCATTTTAACAGCCCACGTCTGAGCATAAAGCTGTCTTTCCTGTTTTAATGGCGAAGTCACAGCTGGCACGCGGCAGCTCTGCCCACAAAAGGACCTTCCTTCCACATCCACGTCTAGAAACAAGTGACATGTCCATCTTACATGCAACACTACGGCGTCTTCCTCTTCCTCTTCCTCCTCCTCCTCCTCCTCCTCCTCCTCCTCCTCCTCCTCCTTCTCCTCCTCCTCACCGAGAAGGTTGGCGTTTGACGCTCGAGACGACGGGGAGCATTGTGTCACATCATAAAGCAGCCGGCGGCGACATGAACACACGGGACTTGTTGTGTTTCTCCCCCACGATGCGCCGCTTGTTGCCAGCGGAGAGACGACGGCGAGCCGGCGCGTCCTGTCGCAACAGAAACGAGTCATCCCGCCGTGACGCCGGCTGCCGGGTTAAAGGGGAAGTGCGCCCCGAGCGGGACAGTTTAAAATACTTACTGTGCAGCAACGGGACTTTACACCGTGTGTGTGTGTGTGTGTGTGCGTGCGTGTGTGTGTGTGTCTCAGTACGTTGGGAAATAAAAGTCAGATGATCCGAGTTTGCTTCTGGGTTCAAAGCTGCACTGGACAAATGTGTGGTTTCCCCCGCTTCCCTACAGCAAAGGGAACGTGCGGGCATGTTGTTGTCTATAGGCTCATTTCCTGCAGCATTAACGGCGTTAAACAGTAAATTATTTATCATGTCCACCCAATATTTGTCGATATGGTCACACTTGCAGTGCTCTGTTACTCAGCTCTTTTACTTAAAGTAAAATTACCAATGCAACTGTACTCTTTTACATGCAAGTTTGAGCTGTAAAATGTACTCAAAAGTATCAAAAGTAAATGTACCCGTGCAGTAAAATGTGTTTGGTATATTATTCTGTCTTGACATTATTGGATTTTCGATTGCATGCATTAATGTGCAGCATTTTACTGTTTTACCTACATTATATACAGGTATCTTTGGTCCAGTGGTTCTCAACCTAGGGGTCCGGGCCACTCCAAAGGGTCACCAGAAAAATCTGAGGGGTCGTGAGATGATTATTGGTAGATTAAACAAGAATATATATTTGCACTTTTCTCTAATCTTTGCTTTTTTTTGTAATACTATGGATCATTTGATTTCTTTGGGCTAAAAGTCATTTAAATGAAACAATGTGAGAAGTTTAGAGGGGAAATCTCTGTGGTGGAACTGCTAACAACTCAAAGGCATCCAAAATATAACAAGAGACCAAAACTGCACGCTGGTTTTTGTAAGAGGTCACAAGTAAAAAAAAAAAGGTAGAGAACCTCTGTTTCAGTCTTTAACAGTGTATTGTATTGTATAAGCTTCTCGTGTTTTTTTATGTTAATCTGAAAAGTAACTGTAGCAGTCAAATAAATGTAACAAAGTAAAAAGTCCCTCTGAAATGTAGTGGAGTAGAAGTATAAAATATCAAAATGAGAATAGGAAATATAGTTCCTCAAAACTGTTCTTAAATCTACCACTGATGCATTGTGCGAGACATTTGACCCCAAATTCATGGACAAAACATCACAAAGATAATATACAATATACAGCCAAACACTTTCTGATTAATTCCAAATATGTGTAAATGTTCATCAAATTATCTTTTAATCAGTATCTCTGCCATCACCTATCTACCTACCCGACCCCAGAGGGCTGGGTAACCTTTCTGTAACTTTTCAGCCAATGAAAATTGGAGTCTTATGACTTATACTGTACCTGCAGCAGGTTTTGGTAAAAAGACATTTAAAAAATAATTTGTAAAGGTCATGTGGGCATTTGCATTCATGTGCCTGTAAACCTCACACAAGGTTGCACAGTGCGTTCACATGCACATCCCCAGATGTAAAACGTGTTGTAGCCTCTCAAGTAACCTTCACTGGGCAGATTTATGGGTTGGCCGAATGATTACATCTCAGCTATCTGTCAGCAAGCCAGATGGCAGCAGATGACGACAAAACACAATAAATACTGGGTTTAAAAAAAAAAGAGTTTATTACAGTTGTTAATAATGTGTTGGATCGCTTTACTGGAAGTTTAGAGGTGTATTATGTGGAATTAGAAAAACAAACCTTACAATATTTAATCAAACATACATAAAGCTGTCACAGAGGCTGAAAGTATTAGTCCATGTACTTTGCGTTCACATTATGATTCAGTTTAGTAATGAAATCCATAGCGCAATGATTTGAGTGGCAGCCAACGTCTGAAGTCAGCTACGGCCATACAAATGAAAAAATCTGCATTCAGTCAAATGCAGAGTATTTTCTTTGTCCACAAGAGTGCGCTCACTGTCCAGTGCTGTGGTGCCACAGTGGCCTGGAATGAATCCCATTTGTGTAGGAGATGTCTTTATATTGAATCCTGGTTCACAAATAATCAGTCCATCAATAAAAGCAAAGACTCATCTGTGGCCTCAGTCAACATCAAAGCTGCGATAAAAAGCACGCGTTGGCCAGAGGGAACTGACTGCAGCCTTAAAATCCACTTACAGCCATCTATATTCAGCATGTTGTCGACAGTATTGTTGCATGATCCTTTTACCTAAATGGCTTATTTTTCTGAAGCATCCTCCAGGAAGGTTTTCCTGATAAAGAGTTTCTAAAGCTCAGGGTCATCTCAGCGCGCATTGAATTGATTGCTTTCAGTGCTCTCTTTCATTTGCTCATGTAATTTTATTGCGTCTGTACGAACCTTATCTTTGGCTCATCAACGCCATTACCTTGACAAACAACATTTAATTAACCAAGGTGCTGAAATCTGTAGAGGAATCACAAAAAAGAGAGGACTTGTTCATTTTCAATATCAATAGTCACATGTTACATCAGGTTTGTTGTCGTAGGGAACCTGAACATTAATTATGACTACTAGCTGACCTCACCCATGTATTATTCAGTTTAAGGTACAGGCTGAAAATCCATCTATGTGGACTACCAGTTAACCTTATCACTATTCAGTCATATGCCAAACAATAGTTCACCTATCGCTACACAAATCAGTTCCCTGTACTGTAAATCATTGGGTTATCACACCTATTTGGCAGTAACTTGGTTCAGATACTTCCTTTCAGCAGAACTCTGTTTTCTATCTTTGCTCTGAATTGGATTTTTTCGATCTTTGGATCACTTTGGGACCAGAACCTGCTGTGCAAGTGCAGTGTTGTTGCACTTCTTTTCCTGGCTGAGTTGAATCCATTTGGCAAGAAACTTTTCTTCCTATCTTCTTCTGTAACTCCCCCTCCCTGGAGAGGTGTACTTATAATGGGTTGCACTATTTTCCAGGTAGAAGATTAATGGTGGCCATTTAGAAAGGAAAATACCTTGAAGGGTATCCTTGCCTGTCAGGTAGTGAAGAGCTAGATTCCTTTCTCAGGGATAAATGACGCTGGCAGAGCAGGAAAGGACACAGGTCGATCAAAAATAAAGGACAAGGCACCAGAATGATCTCCATGTGAGATTGCATTTATGTTGGCCAAGTGATGCACGAACATGAGCATTAAAAATATGCAAATCTGGATTTATTTGATCACTTGAAGACAAATATTACAAAACAAAAACTTGTAAAAAAAAGTTCTAAGTCAATAGAAATGTTTAAGGGCAGGTTGCAATTAACTGGGTTACATGTTCATTGTCTAAATGCACAGGTTTAAACATATACTCTCTAGAATCTTGCCAAAAGTGACGAGGGCGCTCCTGCAACCCACTGCTGACCAACGCAGATCAGCTGTTTCTTTTCAATGAGTCTTAATGAGCTGACCTATTTAAATGGCCTGCTGATCAAACAGAACAAAGGAACAAGTTCCAAATTGGTGTTTCACAATGGGAGACCTGATATAATCTGCTCACAGGATCACAGGCCTACAATAAGGGAAGTCCAATTGTGTTAGTGCAGTTTATCTCTATAAAAGTCAGTTGTGCAGCTCATAATATTTGCAGACAGACATTATTTTTCCTTCCTTCATATTTTTTTTTGTATTGTCTAAAATGCATTCATGAGAAACAGTTGGATGAAACTTGGATGGTGGCCCGGAGATGAGCACACGAGAGAAAACATGTTGATTTCCCACCACAGGAGGGAGCTGTTTGTTCAGGTTTCACTGCATGTTTAACGGCACTCTCCATTCTAGTGCTTGTGAGGCTAACAGCACATTCAAGGGCATGGCACCAAGCTATCTTATATAGGCATATTTGAACAGAATCCAGCTCTTACATTATTGCCATCTTTGATAAATGGACACATACAGCACCGTTACAGCACAAATGCCCCTAAATAGTGCCAAGTTTAGATGTTGCCTTTCCCCCACAGCTGGTTAATAACTGCATCCAAGCTGAGGAAGCTCCTCTGTCTCGTACCATTATCAAGAAAAACGATGTCAATAAAGGCGGATGCTAGTGATTTAGGCATCCAAGTGCCCTTGTAAAGGATGTGTACTGGTTCTAATCATGCATTATGGCAATATTATTGACTCATATTTTTCTCTTCCAAAACATGAAGACCTTTGGAGTATTGCCTCGTCTTCCCGAAGGTGGAGCTTGGTCAGGGAAAGTAGACTCTGTGTAGGTTTAAGTTACTTTCCAAGTTTGAAAGTAGCTGAAGAATGGTACTTTTAAAATGCCAGGACTACTTCTTCATTCACTGACAAACTGCAGAAGGCCAACTCGACTCTGTACTTGTAGCCTTGTGGAGTGGCAATCGCAATCCACAGTCATCCACCCTACAACCCCTCAAACCTTTGCCAATATGTTGCCATCATGACCCAAAGAGTGTCTCGAGTGAGCAAGATTAAAGGGGCAACATGTCAAAATCCTCTTTGACTCCTCCAAGTACACTTGGGCTAAATCAATTAATTCATTAACTAAGTAGAGGTCACAGCCAATAGTTGAGCTAAGACAAATTAAATCAATTAGTCGGGGCTAATAAGATGAGGGAGACTTTAATTAGTGAAAGTTTAATCAAAGCCATCGGTTGCGCTGTGCTGCGTTATGAAGCAGCTCAATGGATCTCCTATAGAAAGATCCATTAGGCCTGTCAGACCAAACACTGGCCACATGTATGAAAATGTATATTAGTTCCATTTTAATAATAGGAGTTTCTGCCCGCTTTTATTTGGTTCGAAGGAATGTAACGCATGTGGATGTCCCTCTGTCCCCTCGGTGTGGGCACATTTTTCTGTAGAGGAATCACATTTTTTTAGAAATAAATAAATGAGCTGATGAGAAAAGGGCCTAACACTGATCCACTTCCAGGGCAGTTAGGTGTGTAGAGGATGCCAAGCCTTGGAGAGCAAATTAAGTGCCCAATTAAACTAATTAAAATAAAACATGATGCAGGCAGTCGGGTCAAGCAGTTGCTTCCAAGTTCCTTTGCGATATAAAGTTGAATTATTAAGGAAATAGCCCCAAGCCCGTTCAAACACTTTCAATCTCCTTCAGTGTTTTTTCTTATGGTTTCATCATCTCTTGTGCACGTGCGTCTGTTAAGTGCACACATCTGCGTGTGTTTCATAATCCCGTCAAGCCATCTGTTGTCATTAAAACCTGCTCCTGTTGCTCCATAGATCCCGCTTGTGTTCATCTGGCCAGATGTTACTTTGGACCATTGTATGGCAAAGTTTTGCCGAGCTTGCACAACGTGCTCAGTTCACATGTGTCTGTAGTGGTTTCTGTATTACTCTGAGAGGAGTTCACTTTGGGGAATTGCTTATGTTTGGAATATAAGATTGTTATCCAAGATTTTCATCTTAATAATTCACCTTTTGCCTGCAGATTGTGCCTATAAATAGTAAATTATTGGATGAGGGAGAACATTTCACAGGACTCAATGATGCATATGCTTCCTGTTGCGTCTGTCTTATCTGTCTTTCTTGTCCTCCTTCTGTCCCCGGCCTCATGTGGCTGAATTGGGCCTGGCTACAGTTAATCCTTGACATAAGGGGGCTAGGCTGGATTATCGACTGATGTGGAAACATCTGTATGGGTAGAGGAGAGGGTTGCGGAGCTTGGACATAGAAATGGAGGAGGGGGTATTTGGGGTGGACCGTGGCCTATGGGAATGGTGAGGCAGAGTATGACTGGAGACGAGAGGGATAGTGGGAGCCAGAATGTGGAATTTCCTTGGTTTGTTGATTGCAGTGGACCAAAAAAGAATGCTTGAAGACTTTGTGTGTGTGTGTGTGCGCAACAATTTTTGTACATAACATAATAAAGTATAACATCATTCTAACAACTATGGGAGGAAATAACATTATCAAAGGTTAAATATACCTGCAGTAAAAACTTAAAGCATCTTTCAACAATTAATGAGTATTCCTGCCCACAATTTATTTTAATATTTTAGATTATTTAAAGTCTTTTTTTTAACTTGACTTTACTGCCAATATTCCAGCACACTTAGCTGTTAAAAACCTGCTTCTCTTCTTCCTCACCACGAGCCCCAATAAGACCAGGGCCTGGGTTTTGTGTTCTGCATATTTTGCATACAGACCCATTTCTATCCGCATAGATGAATTAATATGTTGGATAATTTAGAGGGCAGGGGAGACCGTGGGATTAGGCCTGATTCAGTCCTCACTGGGGGGAGTTTGAGGAAGGAGGAGGTTTACATCAACAAGCCCTGATTTACGTTGGCGAACAGATGGTAGAGAAATTGCTCTGTTTGGAAAAGATGTGCAGTTTATTTCAGTAGATACTGGAGGGGGGGGTTGATTGTTGCAGAGAAGGAGGGCTGAGGGTGAAGATGAGGTTATCTAAAACTGGCAGGGTGAACATTACTCTCATTGTACAGTAAAAAACAGGTGAAGCTGACATAAATGACATAAATCATGATAGAGAGCGCTGTAAGCACATCTATCTACTCTATCACTACTCTTATCTTGTCGTCTACTTTTCTTGGTTGAAGCCGATGCAATACTTTATTAACGAGTTGTGTTAATGTACAGTCAAGTGGTACACAATGTGTGGCTAAAACCAGTTAGACTTTGGGTGTTACAGATAGCAGTCTAAATGTTTTTGGGTCCTTTTTTTCGTGCTGTTCTAGCAGAGCTCTGAAGGCTGGTGCAGCGTTTACTGTTCTTGCAAACTCACGTATTTCTGCAGCTGTGCCAGTGCCTTTCACCTCCAACTCATTGCAGAGCTTTTAATGTGAATCTGGGACACGAAGAGTTCACTTGCTACGTCCTTTGCATTTACGATGTCTGCAGAGCAGTTTTAAACATCGAAAGGCAAGATTAGAAGAGAAGAAGACAAGTAAAGTGGTTAGACAATGTGGTGCAGGTAAATTGCAGCTTGTGCAAACCTCAAGCTCCCATGTGATCAAGGCATGCTGCACAGATCATACTGTGGCATTCCGGTCGTATCAATACATGCTTGGCGCTGTGCCCATATACCAGGGCGTGATGAAGTTTCATCATAGCTTGGCAGAGAGCATTTATCCACACAGGGTGGCAAACTTGCCAGCTTTTGGATCCAAAGAGTTCAGGAAAATGGGTAAGCGCTTTTGTTTTTGATTGCTGCTGCTTGAAATGTAGCTATTAACTACACTAATGTTACCTTGTGAGCTAAGTTTAACTCTGTTTGCGACAGTGGCCCCTTTCCTACGGAAGGCAAATGATTAGTTTCTCCATGTAAAATCCCACATACCGGCTACATCTGGATGCATTTCATAAATTTCAACTCTCTGTAAAAGTAGCAATTTTATCACATTCGTGCCTCTGTTTGGCACATCTCAGCTACCATTACATGATGTGATGCTGTGATTCAGGTATGTCCAAGAAGTGACAATGAGTTTCTGAACACTTTCTGTTTTTTCACTCCACATGAGTTTGGCCCGTCCACCCCACGGTGTCTGGAATGACACTTCATGTCAATTAAAGATCCATACATTACCATTACATCAAATAAGTGGAAACATGATACATTTACCACATACTGAACATGATCAATATGGCCTCTACTGTCCCTTCCCATCTACACACGCACACACAGAGCATTTTACTATATAATTGATTTATGGAGATTCATTCTGCAAAAACATATAGATCCACAGGAAGCAGTTTTGACGGTATGTGGTGATTCCACATTTTTATGATTAATATGAACAACAGTCCCAACCTGCAGTATTTCGCACATTTTACACAAGACAGAGCTGTGGCAGCAAATAGTTAGTCGCGATTCCAGGCTAGCAGCCATACTGTGTTATTGAGACATAAAGTGAACTGATTAAGCCTGTTGATTTTAATAAGCGTGCAGGGAGAGAAAGGTCAACGCTAACAAGAATCCCTCAGTGAAAGGGGTGCCAATACAGGCAGTTAAAATTGAAATGAGTTAGAAACCTAGGGTGTGAGATAGGACTGGATGTCAGGCCGTGTGTGTGTGTGTGTGTGTGTGTGGGCAGTGAAAGGATACTAGTGAGGTAAAGCTCGAACCACTAGCCACCATTAGCCTGATTGGCCTGAGAGGTCAGCAGGGGTCAATTGATGGGTCAATCACTTTGTCGATTTGATGACCCAACCACATTGGTCTGGCAAATAGGGGGCTGGACACTGGACACACCCGCTTTCCCCTTCCCTTCATCTGAGTTATTGTGCACGCCAAGGATACGTTACATTAACACAGAAAAATCTATCCGATCACTTATGCTGATTTACGCTTGGACTGCACTGCCCCGTCAGCCCTCTTGACCAGCTCAAGAGAGCATTTTAAATGCAAGAAGATTTATGCTGCAAATGACTTCACAGTGGTAAAATATGAGTGCATGAGGTCTGACATCTGAGCAGTGTGTTCATGTTGGATTTTATTTTTTAAACCAGACTCAGTAACTGAACCAAAGAAATAAAAAGGGTTAGGGTTAGAGGAAATCTGATATTTTTTGTTCGCTTCTTTAAACAACTTATATCACTACTGTCACGTGACGTCTTTTCACTGTTGTATCAATTACGGCCATTAATTTTAAAAAAGCCAGACCCACATGTGATTTGAACCAAAACGTGGCCTAGATCGAGAACACAAGATAAACGCATCAGTTTTCGAAGCCTGTCTCCTAATCTGTAGCAAAGTGCCAGGAGATCTGCGTATCTCTATCGGTGCCCCATTAATGATACAGCAAGTACAAAAGTACCCCAGCTCGGATACCACTCTTCCTTTAACCTGCCCAGTCCAGAGCCGCCTGAGCCACCAGAAAGAAATACCTCCACACGCAGCTCCCAGGGACATGATGTCAGGGGTCAAAAGGTTAAGGGTCAGGAAAGCAAGTGGCCTAACATCACTGCACCATTGCCACCAACACAGCAATGAAAGGATCAAAAGGGGGGGGGGAGTAGTAAACTTGTTTATCTTCATTTCATCCTTTTTTGTTTGTTAGTCTGCTGCTAGGCTTCATATTATCTGACATCAGCGAGCGAGCCAAAGCCAAACCACATTTTACAGGTTCTGTAAAAACAAATCCCATTAAAAATCACATTGTCATTTAAAATAAAGCAAATTACTAAATATCCAGACATGGAACATAAGCTTACTCAACAGTATGTTGTGCAGTTAAGTCCATAGGTCTAAACAAGGGAGGTGCATTTTTAATAATTTATTTAATATCATTGTTAATTGCATATTTTTGCTTTAAGCAACTTTAAAGTCCACAGGCGAATCAAGTGGCCATGAGTAGCTCAGACATGTCTGAAGAGACAGAAGGCCGAACAATGTTTTAGACTACAAACATTTTTAAAAATGACATTAGAATAGAGAGCGCTGGTGGATATCATAGATATGGAACAAACCAAGTTACGATGATGTAAGTGCTGGTACATTAATTCTTGTTTTGTACTTGACTGTCTTGGCCACTTGAGTAAACACAACAGTGACACGTTGTCTTATGTTCTAAAGTTAATGTAGGGAACATGTTAGCGAACAGTTGTCTGTCTGCACATCCAGCAGACACGGAGCAACATTAGCATTCATTTGCAGTCACGTTTGTGTCAACCTGATTAATGCAAGTCCAATATTCACTGGTGCTGCTTCTAGCTCTGGTCTCCTACTCCTCTGGGAAATATCTGGCTCTTTAGCAGCTAAATGCTCCACTGTGATCACCAGCTAGTCACTAACTTTATCTGTCTGCCGTTTGGTGCTGGGCTCTGCAGCGTATCAGAGCTTTTCCTTAGGTGTCGGTGGTGAAACCAAAACATCGACCTGAAAGACGCTATAAAGCTGGAGGGCAAACTGTAGAGTTGAGTATGTGAATTGGTCACGACGAGCAACCTGTTCTAAATAACGATATAAAAATATTGATTATAGCAGCTTTAAGACCTCCAAGGTTTCAAATCAAGTGTTGTCGTAGCTGACGGTAAACCCCAGGAATCCTCAGAGGGAGGATACAGATACAGAAGCTAACAGCAGTTAGCCCAGAGGGGATGTCAGGACTACGGCTCGCTACACCTTTTCTGTTTCATGCATAGCCCTTGTTTGCTTTTTGATGAATCTGCCTTTCACTTTTCATTTCATTTCATTTATGACTGCTCCGCCGTCAAACATTCGACATTTCACCCATTCTAGTGGCTCCTTTTTCTCCACTCTCCCTCCACCTGGCAGCTCAGCCGTCCACACCTGCCTCCTACAGCTCCAGATGTCAGCAGAGGGCTTTAAGTACCTGAATTATGGCTCTTGTACCTCATATTTCTTCGGTAGCTGACGGGAGATTACAGGTGCCAATTGGCGTTTATGGGATTCCTGAAACTCTATCAACAGCCTGCCTCTTATTGGAAGAAAGAATATTTATAAGCATGCTTCTCCTTTGCGTGCTTTTCATTTTTGCAATTTCACGTTGCTATATTTCAGCATGAAAAGGAAGCGCAGTATTAAACCTGTGAATAGCAGTGCTGTTACCTCTTCTAAACCCTCTAACACACATAAAATGTATCAATGAGGGAAGCAAATGAAACAGAAATCAGGTTAAGGATATCGGCCCTCCAGGCTGCCATTTTTACAATAGCTGTGTTCAGCAGTGCTGCAGATCAGGTGTCCAGCTTCACACACGGTGACCCCAGGTTTGCAGGTTTGCGGTTACCTCAAACTCCTCCAATATTAAACACAGACGTCCATTATCTGCAACTGGTCTCCTTTTACATGGGGACACATGCAGAGACACACATGCACACACGCACACAAGTATCCACCTTCACTGGTGCACACATGTTTTGTTTGTGTGTGTGTGTGTGAACTAAGGACAATGGATGGGTTGACAATGAAATATTTAAGACAGAGCAGTAGGTGTGAGCAAGGTCACATCACCGGAAGAAAGAGGAGGAGAAAGAGGATGAAGCAGGTAACATCAAACTTTGTGGTTATGTGCTTAAAACTGGAACGGTCCTGGCAGCATTCACTTCCTGTCCGCTCCTGCAGTTGTTTCCTGCTCCTGTAGACATCCTTGGTGTTAGCTTTAGCCTCCAGCACATGCGCTTTAGCTTAATATCTATTCAATTCAATCTGTGACATTTATTTTCTCCATTTAATATCTTTGAGAGAAACCTGTCTTTACTTGAAGTACTTTCTGATTTTGTCTCCCAAATATTGTTTGAAAATAGCATGTTTAAGAAATCAAATTTTTTTACACGGTTTTCTCACATTAAGATATGGTAATACACCCCTTCATAAAAACTAATTTGAGCTACTTTGTAATTTTATTTTGGGTATAAGTGTTTTTCTGAACTATGGCAAACCCTAGATAAAAGAGGTTGGATCTAAATTAAGTTTTCTTCTTTTTTTCAAAATCAGCATTTCCTACCGTGGTAATTAGTTCCTCCACAATTCGTAGCATGCAGCAACATTTTCATGCTACAAGAGCAGTCTTGCTTCAGAGCTTGTGGTGGCTTATCCTGCCCAGGTGGGGTTTTGTCCCAGTCAGCTCACTACAAAGAGCGTTTAGCCTCTCCTGAATAATCCAATGAGAGCATCCGGTAGACGGAGACCTGGGGTTCGAAACCTGAGAGCGACATCTGACACATACGCACAGAGGGGACCTGGGGACTGGATGACTTTGGGTGGTGGTGGTGTGGCTTCTGGACATGTCACCTAACCCACAGCTCTCTTTGCCCCCCCCCTCCTGCTGCTCCCTTATTGATGCCTAAACGGGGCAGAGTGGGTAGTGGTTGGAATAAACACACTCTCTCACCTGGCCCTGAAGGGGTCCAGTTTCTAACAGGGAGCCTCTGGTCTGGTTTGGATATTTTTCCTCTGCTGCGTGTGCGCATCTGTATTTGATTTTGTAGACGAAAGAACATGCTGAAGAAGAAACTCTGATTACTTTTTTTATATATTTTTTTTTTCAAATAGCTAGTTGAGAAAACAAATAAAATATATGATAAATGAACACACACAGGCATTTGAGAAATGCAATGTTGCACCTTTTTCACACATTTTCCACTAAAGTACGTCATGGTGCGGTCCAGCCGCCACAGAGTTTCATGTCCCAGCTGTCAAGCAATCACAATTACTGTATATTTGTTGGCCACCTCTGCGACTCGCCCTGAACGTGGTGCTCAGTAACTTATTGCCCCGTCCCTAACCTTTCTGGGCACAGGGTGCATCCATCATCTTAAAGTGCGATCTATTCCGGTCCACCTTCATTCAAGAGGGGAAAGGCCCGAGCCAGCGTGTGTGTGTGTGTGTGTGTGTGTGTGTGTGTGTGTCAGCACAACTTATGGGCTGTCAGCACAAAGTCCAGAGCCTTGCCGGAAACTGACAACCACCGAATGACTGACAGGGACACTGCACCTTTATGTTCCCTGTATATGTGTGCATGTTTGTGTGCTTGTCTGTGTAATCATGCAGGTTAAACCTCCCTTCAGTTATATTTCTCTCTTTGCCCTAAAGGATCTTTCTATTTTTTTTATGCCACTCTTCAAGTAGTTAAGCGATGCACAGAAGCACCACTCATCATTATAATCATCTAGGAATGCGATTGTGGAAAATTAGACAAGTCTTGTTTGCTCATTGCTACAGTAATGGCATTCATCCTTTCCCAAGACTCCTATAATTTTTGTTTTTTTACATTTCAATGTACCGCTATATATTTCCGTGTCTTATGCCCAAAAACAAATTACTTTCCCTCTTGGTGACACCATAAGTCATACACAAGTTAAAATGATACTGCTGTTAAAACGTCTGTCTCTTCGCTTCTCAGTGTAGCTGTTATTCTCAAATTTTCTCCCAAATGACTCCTCCTCCTTCATTTCTCCTTTTATACTCGGTTTTTCTCACTTTCAGATATTCTCGCCTCTTTTTCTGCTTCCTCTCTGAACCATGTGATCCCTCTCTCCATCTCTCCCCCAGCCGACCCTCCTCTTTCCCATCAGCACCCAGGGGCTGATGAATGCGTGGCCTCCTATTGATCGCGATGGGTGATGGATGATGGCTGGGAGATGAGTGATGGGGTGCAGGCAAAGGTGCCAATAAGGGGGCAGCCGGAGGGTCGGGTCTCCCCTACTGGCGCTAATGGGAGAAGACTAGGGGAGACGGCCGCTGTGGCAACCGCTCAGCCCCGCCTTCTCCACCCCAACCACGCGAAGTGCTGCGTTTCAGCTCTGCTTTGCATTTTCTTTCCACACATCTATGGGTCACGCTTTTATGTCCTCTTTGAGATAGGCTTTGCATTGCATCCAGTGTGTGTTTGTGCATGTACGCCCTGTGTAATTGCATGAGGTTGCAGAAAGCGTTCATGTGTTCCTGTATGTATGGCCACGAGTGGGGGCGGAAAATGGGGGGCAAGGGTGTGTAAGCGTGCATGTGTGTGGGTGGTGGAGGAGAGGGGTGGGGGTGGTGGGGTGGAGTGCTCAAGTGGTGGTTAGTGCGAAAAGATGATGGATGATGGGGCAGGAGGGGAAGACTGCTTTGCAGCTCCAAATTGATATCCCAGCAAATGTTTTTGTCTGCTGTGAAAAATGGTGCTGCAACTCTCATCTCCACTGCTGCCCCCTCTCCCTCTCCCTCTCCCTCTCCCTCTCCCTCTCCCTCTCCCTCTCCCTCTCCCTCTCCCTCTCCCTCCCCCCCTCACCCTCCTCGGTCTCTCTTCAGGC
>JAVQJF010038539.1:0-27282 GCA_036023855.1 Gadopsis marmoratus | reverse complement strand
CCCCCCCCCCCCCCCCCCCCCCCCCCCCCCCCCCACGGGCAGCGGTGACGTCAGCCGCCTGCAGTCGGACTCGGTTACACTTTTGTTCCACTTACCAGCCAGAGGGTCCGTGTGTGTGTGTGTGTGTACTGTATACAAACAACTGGCTCTTTCACTGTGGCCCCTCCCTCAGTTTAGGGGGACATCATGGTCAGCAGCTTGTAGGTTTCTGTGTCTCCAGCATGTCCCGGGGTTTTCCTGATTTGATTGCTCATACACATAAAACAGCACAGAGCGGGTGAACCAACCACCCAAAAACACAGTTCTGTGGTGTGTGTGTGTGTGTGTGTGACGGCTGCAGTGACTTTCTAAGGCACCCGGCGGCCAGACCTCGGTGAATGAAAGCGTCTCTACTCTTCACTGCAGAGTCTTCTTCACTGTCCTGTCAGACATTTTTAAAAGCAACATTGTTTTCGAGCTCAGCAACTGAAAACGCATGTCACTCCTAACGTTTCAGAGCCGCACACAACAACACAAACACAATGTGAGAGCGCACACACACACACACACACACACACACACACACACTTATCACCACAATCGTTCATCAGTCGACACGGAGAAGCCTGACAGTTCTGTGACAACACGTCTGAGCAAAAGCCGAGATGTCAGAAGTTATTATATCTCATATGTTCTCATGTTTAGCTCTCACCGGTTTGACTGAACATGCTGCGTAGCACGAGCCTTTTTCTCCACAAGAAACCTTTAAAAACGACACTCCTCACCGTCTCTTTCTGTCTCCAGAAAACGACAAGCCCATGAAGGGCCTTCGTCAGGAGGACCTGGTGAACCAGGACCTGATCACAGAGCTGAGGAAGGAGTTTAGCATGACACACGACGACTTCTACATGGTCCTGACTGACACCGACATGCGAGTCAAGGTAAGGGCCTGCTCTCTGCAGCTGTGTCCCAGAGTTAGGGGCCCGGATCCTCTAACGCCCTTCTAGACAGAATATGTTAACGGTCAAAGGCAGACAAAGCTGGTGTGTCCTCCCAGAGTCCATTGCACAGCAGACAATTCTTTAATGATGTATTCAGCCAACGCAAGTCAAATAATAAAGTCGGGAAATATTATGTGACCACCTCATCGTTAGCCACGTTAGCAGCTGGGTGGCAATGTTGGGATGGCTAATAAGCACATGTTAGCACACTAGCATGATAAACTAAGATGGTCGCCATGCTAAACGTTATACCTGCTGAGCATCAACGTGTATTGGCGTTGTGAGCATGTTAGCACGCTGACGTTAGCATTTAGCTCCAAGCACCACAGCACTGTACAGTGACCTGGACCGATGCAGGAGAAACAGACATGAACTCTCACTGGGAACGTTGGACGTTTTATGGTTATATTTAACAAATGTGACTTTGCAAACTTTTACTGTAGACACAGGTGTCAGGACATCTGTCCCAGCATCTGGTGTTTGCATTCTTTCTGAGGGACCCACATCCTTTGAATGGAGCAGCCCCTGAATTAGGACAGATTGTGAAAGACCAGTGAAATCAGGCCATGATATCTTAATCTGTACTTTCTTCCTACTTTCCCCTCTAAGGTCCAAATACTTACTTCAATTCCCCGAAGTGTCCTGCTCTTCTGCTTTATTCGTGGCACTGCTGTTGGCCTCCGCACACTTCCATCTTCTCTGTCACTCTGAAGGTGGACTGACCTGTCCTTGTACTGCCTTCACGAAAAACACTGGCTTAATTCACACCACATGACATTTGCCCAAAATGTGTGTGTGTGCGTGCCAGGGTAGCTGGCCAGGCTGTGTTTGGACAGATTCATCAAAGAGGCCAGTGTTCACCTCTCTGCTGACAGAGCCGGAGACGGTGAAGGCTGTGGGTGTGGGTACGAGACAGAAAGGTGTGAAGGCGTTAGAACGAGCTGTGCAGCAGATCCAGCCCATCGTAAGGTGTGAGAGTGTGGCCGTGTTACATGTGTTAGATATTCGTGCTGAGATTGTCTAGCGATTCACAAATTAAAAAAATACCGTGCTGCGTTTAACCGCTGTGCCTTGCGCTGCTTCCCAGAAGTTCTTATGAAGAATGGCTGTGATGTGGCCAGACCGCGTCTACCAACATGCTCCAAAGGTTCACTTCACTGGAAACGGCCTCAGCATTGGATTCTCATATCCTCCGTGTTCTTTTCACAGGCGTATTGTTTCGTTTATCCCGCGGCTGCACCGAATCGAAAGATTCGACCTGTGGGAGAGTCTGACTGCTTCTTGTTGATGTTTGTTTTGTCAGCAAGCCTACGAGGTTCCCATCGCCATGAAGGCCGTGTTTGACTACATCGACACGTTCTCCTCCCGCATCCGAGAGATGGAGCAGCAGAAGAGGAACAGGGTCGCCTGCAAGAAGGAGGACAAGCCCAGATCGTTGGAGAACTTCCTCTCCAGGTAAAGTTGGTTCTAAAAAAAAAAAAAAGGTTTTAAATACACTACATGGCCAAATAAAAAGTATGTGGACACCCAAACTTTACACCCGTGGGTGTTAGTAAAGCCACACCACTGTGGAACCTGGCTGCAGGGAGAGCATGAGTGCATGGAAGCAGCAGGAACCCAGGATGCAGACAGCACAGGTAGACGGGAGCCGGTTGAAGATTTAATGAAACAAAGACTTACAAAGCAGGTAATGCTGGCACAGATGAGTAGGCAGGTAAGTCCAGGTCCGGAGAGAAAGAACACGAGGTCCATCCACGTGGAAACCAAACTCGCGGGCGCAGTCCAGGAAGAGGTACAGCGGTGCCAGGAAAACTAGAGCAAGAACGCAAAACAATGAACCGACAAGGAACAAGGACCAGGAACTACTATAAATAAGCCCGAGGAGACAAGGCACAGGTGAGCGCTACAGAGAGGTGCAGCAAATCAAGGAACACAAAGCGAAAACAGAGCAAACCAGAAGACAGGAAGCAGAGAACTACAGTCAGACCACATGCATCCTCTGCTTCACTGGACTTGGCTGCAATGAAGCTGTCTCCGGCTCAATAATCTGGTCCAGAGTTTGTAGGTTTTCCAAGCAGCATTCGGCAGCTGACGGCAGCCTGTTTGTGTGTTCCACGGATATTAAAAGCAAAATAAACCCCTGCCGCACCTCAAGGCTGAATCACTGCACTCACATATTTTCCTGAGACGTCTGAACCAGACCGGCTGTCTTGTTACCATGGAGACCTTGAATTCCAGCTCCAGATCACAGTGCTGAGATCTGGCAGGTTTTTGACCATAATTCGGGGTTGTCACCCTCTGCCAGTAATAGCATGGGAATATGTTAGTGTACAAGCACCGGCTGCTCGTCTTAGTGCAGAGCTTTCACTGCTGCACCACAAGTGCCACTTAAATCCAGGCTAAAATGTCCCGTGATTGCAGGTTCCGTTGGAGACGTCGCCTGTTCATCATCTCCGCCCCCAACGACGAGGAGTGGGCCTATCAGCAGCAGCTCTACGGCCTGACCAGCCAGGCCTGCAACCTTGGTGAGTCGCTCTGAAACAAACCCGCGATTAACTGACAAGGGTCAGTTCACCAAAATAAGGAAAACTATGCTTTTGTTTGCACTTAGTTTTTTGCAGAGGTTTTGAGACACAGCATCACTGCGACCCCAACGTAATGGAGGTGCATTAAACCTGCAGTAACTGATCTTTTGGTTACGCCTCTGGTTCTCGTGCACATGGGGAGGTTTGCGTCTCTGCCAGAAAGCCTTTAGGAGGTCAGGTGACGTCGTAGAAAGACTCGGAGGTCGAGGAGGATGAATGGGCCGCTGTTTGCGTCCTGTGTGATCATCGTTTTGCAAACCTAACCAAGTAGATTCGGCACCTAAACCAAACCAACCTGCCACCGTTTCACAACGTTAAGCGCAGTTCGGTGTAGGAAACCGTCGTGGTTTGGGTTAAAATAATAAGCGTTATAACGTAACAACCTTTAGCCACATGTTAGACAGCCTTCAAGGCAAACTTGCTGTCAAATAAAACCATTAGAATGGCCAATATTCTATTTAAAAACCACCTTTTAATTTGATATGTCGAATTTGTTAGGTAGCAGCTGCCTATTTACACAACCATGCACGCTGTGTGTGTTTGTGCAGAAGGATCCCAGATGACAGAACTGGCAAAGGCCTCGACGAGCTCTTGTCCTCCCATGACGACGGCCTTTTCCGCCCGCCAGTTAGTCAACTTTTCCACAGTTACTTAACTGTTATTACCAGTATCTCAAAAGGGGACATCTAAACTTTGCAAATCTCAACAACCTGACGTGTCTGACAGATTTATGCAGCTTTAAACAGCCCACCTCTCAGTTAAACCAAATAATGTGGAGTTTCTCCCCTACTTGAACCTGCTGTTCCAGCCTTGCTTATAAGAATTCAAGGTTTTCGACAATTCTCTTGCTTCTCTCCCTAGCGCTCTGTCATAAAGCAGGAACACGGATGTATTTGTCACATTTATGACTTTGACTCTTGCACTCTTTCATTCTTCTGATGTCAGCTCAAGAAGACTTGACCACACACTCAACTAGATTTTGACCCTGAGGTACTATTTTGTTTATATGCTGAAGATTTGGAGGATGTTAACTTATTCTGCTGCTGTGCTCTCAAGTCACTCTGCATAGGAATAATACCAGTGGCACTCTTTGTAAAGAGTATATACTAATGAATTTATTAATGGCTAATAAATCATTATGTTCAGGGTGTTTGTCTCCTGCTGCTTAACCTTTAAGCACCGTCTTTACGTCATTAGTGGAGCACTCGACCACTAATGATGTCTTTATAACAAACCATCTGCAGTTAACGTCAGTAATTGTCTTTAAAGTCGCACTCATCTGTGATGCTGGGCGTGCTGTCTTCTGATGGGTACACCTGTGTGTCACTGCAGCCAGGTGAGAAGGTAAACCACTGGAGGTCAGCAAAAACAACAGTGTCTTTTTAATAATGCCTAAAGGTGTCTTCCCCTAAGATAATGTATGACTTCTGGAATTATTTATATATATATATATATATTAATTATCTGTAAGGATTTTGCTCTTTTCTCACAGGTAAGTGGTTAAACAGCCAGGTGGAGGGCTCCTCCATCAACACCAGCTAAAGCTATTTTTATAACTGGGCAATAATAAATATGTTCTTTTTAATGGTTTTTTATGGCTCTATAAAGCCTTTAGAAATGATGTATTAACCATAATTAAAAGCTTATACGGTAAATCCCTCTTAAAATATGCCTTCTTAGGGACGTCAGTACACTGTTTTTCCACATGAGTAAGTCAGGTGACTGAAGAAAACAGCTTGTCTTGCTTATCAGCAGGCCCAGAGCGGGGTCTGTGAGGACTTTCCCCACCCCTCGTGTGTTGCTCTTGGCTGGGGTTGGCACCCTCCCTCCCTCCCTGCCCCAGACAAAGGCCGGTCCTGCTGACTGGGCTGAAAGCCTGAGAGGTTTGATCCTGGTATTCAGCGCTCGGCTCTCACCAAGCAAAGCCCTCGTTCTCTTGTGTTTAATGTGGGCTTTTCTCGCTTCAGAGGAAACAGCTTTTTTGGCAGGACCGCCACGCTCCCCTCCCTTTACCTAACCCGGTGCTCAGGATGGCTCCAATAATAAACAACCCGAGTGAAATCAGCTTGGATCAGCAGAAGGACCGGTGGATGAAAAACAGTTGGTCAGCATATTACAGACTTTTACTGTGAGACCTCTCTCTGACGTGTGTTGTCAATGTGGTTCTCGTTGCCATGGTGACGTAGGTCTGAGGCACATCGCCATACTGAAGTTGGTCGGCACGGAGCTGCTGGACATGGGCGGAGTCTTGGATCTCTATCCCATCAATGGTAAAGAACTTTCTCATATACAATAATGACTGTGGGTCAGGCACTAGGCTCTATCTGAGCACACAGCGCCTCCTTTCACTGATGTAAGACCGAGCCCTGTTTCACCTCAAAACAGCTGTCAAAAAGCTACCCTCCTTACCCAAAACCACAATCTCAGTCAGTCCACAAACCCCCGATGCACAGGCCAGTGTTTCTGTATGCCACCTCTCATCGGTAAGCCACGATATGGCAAATAGAATGTGAGCTTAAAGGTCCACTTCCTGTCCTCGGATGTCCTGATAGATGTTCTCCTAACCGAACAAGGCGTCTCACTTCACTGGGGGAAAAAGAAATGGGAGTCAGGCTGACAGGCAAGAGAGTAGAAACTAGCGCTGTTCAGCTCTACTCCTGCCATAGACCTGCCCTCGTTAGTGACTTTGACAGATGATCAGACAGACAGACACACTGTTGGACGTTTGGATAGACAGGTGAGCAGTCAGTCAGGCAGATCGAGCTAAAGATGGAGGGAGCTGGACAGATAGAAAATGAGAGTTAAATAAATACATTTATGGAAGATATGAGGAAAAAACTGGTTGTAGTGAGAAACTAATACATAAAAAGAAGATAATAGCAACAACAAATATGTCGTACACGCTTCACCCCTAACCTGAGTCTCTGCTCCGTCCAGGGAGTGCTACCGTGGAGCGTGAAGGGCTGTCAGCCACGCTGGTGAAGGACATGAGGAACTACTTCCAGATCAGCCCAGAATACTTCTCCATGCTGCTGGTAGGGAAGGACGGCAACGTCAAGTCCTGGTACCCTTCGCCCATGTGGTCCATGGCTATCATCTACGACCTGGTGGACTCTATGCAGCTCCGCAGGCAGGAGATGGCCATCCAGCAGTCACTGGGGATGCGCTGCCCGGAGGACGAGTACGGCGGTTATGGCTACCACCAGCACGGATACGAACACGGTTACCAGGACGGCTATCACCAGGGCTACGGCTACTAACTCCTCCCCCTGCCTTGCAGCTGGCCCTCTTCATTTCACCCATAACCTTTTTTTAATCTTTCCTACCGACCCTCCACCAGGCAGGGGGCTCAGATGGAGTGAGGTCCTTGAATGTTTTGTAGCACTTAGTGAAAGCCTCCAAATTGTTGCTTTCACCTATCCAGTCCTTCGATACTGGATACTTCTTTGCATAGTATCCTGCAAGTCATTTTGTAAGGGCCGGCTGGTGAACACACGTGTAGATGAGCCTGGAGGTTCAGGGATCTGTTGTGTACTTTGTTTTTGTTTTATGGATTCGTCATTTCTGACTTCTAACAAAGAGTGTTTTGCACTTTTCTTACGTGACCTGTCTCCTTCAACTTTACATCTTCAGCACAGGCCTGTATTCTGTGGATAATGGGCTAAAACAGGACACGTGTATTTATTGGACATCTGTTGCATTTGAGGTACACTTATTATTTTATGAAAGTGAGCTGTCACATTATGTTTCTGTTGCTATACAATGTTCTTATTTATACTCCATTGTGCTATATGACAAATAAACGTTTGTTTACTACCTGCAGTGTTTCAGTCTAAACCTCTGCGCTGCAAGAATCTCTTAAGCCACGTCTCCTCCTAGTGGCCTGATGAAGATGATGAAGGGAAATACTTTGGACATTATTGGACATGTGGAGACAACCCAAACGTATATTAAGATGCATGGAAAATAAAGATTGCCTTTAACCTCCTCAACCTGAAATCCTAAAACATAAAATAAATTAAATGCAGCTTAAAAGTGTCTAAAATTAAGACAGCTAGAATTTTCAATTTGGTAGAGGATTTTGGGGTAATAATGTTTTACTTCCTGTTTTATTATTTCACTTAACATAAACATGGAACCGTTGGAACATTAAGATATAAAACAGGAAACTCCAGAACAAAAATCATAGTTCAGGGTTGATCACTTCTTCCTTAATTGAATTCTCTTTATCATCTTCTACTCGGCCTTTCTGCTCTTCCCTGTACTCTCATGTATCTCACCATTACTTCACCTTTTGTCATCCCCTTTTCAACACATCGATGGTCCTTTTCGTCCCTCACATTTCCACCTCCCCTCCGTTACAGCTACCGCTACGTGTGAATTTTCCCCTTACATATTCCATTAGCTGTTTACTTGCAGTTTATTTCAGAACAAGTGGCACTCATACATGTCAAAATCTTATGGCACAAAAAAGGATCCTAAAAGAAAGTACATTTCACAGTATTTCCCAGCTGTAATACAACAAAAGAAAAAACGTTCAAGGCCAAGTAAGAGTTTGTTGTGCTTTCAGGAGTTCAGGCATACTTACTGGTCCATGTTCTGCTTCTGGTTCACGTTTAATAAAATACACCGAGTGAGCGGAAAAAGCCCTGTACAATGTAATGGCATCAACAGTCCTGTTGCGCATACATTTCTGGTAATAATTTAGAATTATGTAATAAAAATTTACAATTATGTGGTAGTTTTTGACGCTTTAGTTTTTGAATGTGTAAACCTCAATCGGGCTTTTTTTTCCTATGTGTTTTTAGTCTCTAGGCAAAAACTTAAAACCTAAAATGAAATAAAACACCGTTACAGTGCAGTAAAAAGATGCACGTTTCCAACGTAGCAAAGGAAATAAAAGTGCATTGTAAACCAGTCATGCAGAGGAGAACAGCAGAGTTCAGAGTTTGGTTCTGACTCCAGGTTCTACCAGCTGACTGGTTCCTAAAGTTCCTGCTTGGTTTACATCCTTCCAGGAGATCAGAGACATATTTTGGCCCAGGATTATAGAGCGATTTAAAAACCAGCGGCAGCACTTTAAAATCTATTCTATAAGTAACAGGAAGCCAGTGTAAAAGATTGAAGAACAGGAGTCGTGCTCAGTTCTCTTGGTTCTCGTTGGAACTCTGGCAGCAGCGTTCTGCATGAGCTCCCCGTACGTCTATAGTGGAGCTTAATATTAGCTGCAGAGAAGAACCTCTTCGGGTCTTGTAGGCAAGACAAACATCAGCATTACAAAGATTCCTCCTCTGATTCGCTGTCTGTGTTGGGCTTCGTAAGGAGCTCCAGCTCCTCGCCGTCCTGTGGCAGAAAACACAAAGAGCCCGTCAGGAACAGGGTGGACAAACCTGCAGACACAAAGGTCTTTCTAACAGTAGCATCTCAGTACAGGAAGGTTCGTACCGCTGTGTCAGAGTAAAATTCAAGCACTTTCAAGGTACCTAAAGCAAACATTTCCAGACTCCCGCAGCCTTTATCATCACATCTAAATTGTTACTATAAACTCCAGACAACAATCAGATATGTATTCATTTACACGAGCGATTGAGTCGATGATGAAACACCTGATTATGTTGAAAAATCAAGCATTTTTCAAGGAGTACATTTGAAGTGAAGCATATTCCTAACCATGAAAATGTAACGGTTCCAAACTTTCAAGACTTTGTACGAACCCTGTGGCATCATCACCAAACACCAGCATTTTAAGACGGGTCACAGAAACTACCATGAGGTCCTGCTAAGTCCAGGACAGTGTCCTCAGACTACACTGACCTAATGAAATTACTTGAGGCAGAAGAAGACTTGGCATGTGTGTGGGAGGAGAGGAAGGGGCTTCACATGGGGGTCAGGTGTGTGGGCTTGTGTGCTTGACTCCTGAAGGTTTGTGGGTTTTGCTCCCTTACCCCTCTGGACCTCTCGAACACCTCGCCGTTGATGACCCGCAGTTTTTCCTGCTGCAGGCTGTACTCCAGGTCCCTGGGCCGGCTGGCATTGTAGATAAAGATGGCCAGCAGGACCATGGGAGCGTGGAGGAAGAAGTCCAGCGAGGGGTGGAAGTCGAAGAGGAAGAGGGAGAGGGCCGTAACCACAACCGTGGTGATCTGGCCTGTCAGAACGTGGAACATGTTGTCTCGGAATTTCAAGATGAAGGCCACAGATAAACCCAGGGCAGCTGGGGAGGAGACAGAGATGGGTTGTCAAATTTCTTATCTTATCCATATACTCCGAGACAACGTGGCAAGCCTTAATGTTGTTTGTTGATCTCAATAACTCTGCAGCTTCTAACCGGAGACAGATATCTAGCCACTGTCTTTACCATTTAAACAACACTATTTGCTCAAAAGCTTAAAAAGGAAAAAAGCTCTTGTAGGTCCTTAAAGATGACTAGGTCACACATTAGGAATGCAAAAGAAGCCTGTGTGGCCCAGAAGAGTTAACCCGCCCTGCATTTATGTTTGGCAGCAACGGCGGCTGTAGCGTGATTTTGTTACATCACCGCAAACCGTCTTTGGCACGAGGCTGCTGGTTGTTTACGAGCCATCAAAACACAACATTTCCACATCCCAAACCATGATCACCATCTTTTCCTAAACTTAAACGGAACAGTTGGACATTTTGGGAAACACGCTTATTCACTCGCTTGCCGAGAGCTAGATGACAAGATAGCTACCCCTTCCATCTGTTCGTTAAGTATGAAGCCTGGGGCAGAAGCCGGTTAGCTTAGCTTAGCATAAAGACTGGAAGCTCATTATTAATCATGTTATATTTATGTCATAGGCATCAAAAGAAACGTCATAGTTCTATCCAAGTATAACCCGAACCTTACAAGCAGAGGAGAGGAGAGAGGAGAATCTTTCCCAAATATTATATTATTCTTTTAATCTAGATTTTGTTGTCTGAACCTAACCAAGTCACTGACAAATGTATGAGGACATTAATATATATATCCACTGTTAACTCACCAGTAACAAGCACCAGACCCAGGGAGTAGATGTTATGTCCATGGAGGAGGCCACAGTGCATGGTGAGGCCTCGTGCCTCACTGCTGAGCCCAAGGGTCAAACCATTAAACACCACACCAAAGGCATACCTACAAAATCATCCAGCAAAAGACTACGATTAGAATGGAAGAACCGAATGTAGCCGTGTGTCTTCTGCCTTAATATTTCCTTCACAAGTCGCCACTCACAATTTACTGTTCTGGATGAAGATGCCCTCGTTGAGCTGGTCTCCTTCTTTGAGGATCTTCTCATTGTAGATGTTGGCCATGGCAGAGATGAAGCACTGGAGGAGGAGCAGGATGTGACCCACACCCAGAGATTGAAGCTTCTCCACGATCCTGTCCCTCCAGGCCTGCCCGGGCAGTGACGACACCCACGACTCACTGGCACTGTGGTGGGAGAAATAAAACAAGAAACAAGTGTCTGTTAGAGAGAAGTGACGTCACCAGATCCTCTGGAGCTCGCTGCTCATCTCGCTCTGGTGCAGGCTACGTTAGCCACTACTAGCATAACACACCCGAATCCTCAAAATGAACCGTTGATGATCGAGTTGCATTGTGGGTTTTGACAAGAAAGAAGAATGCATCGGTTCTGATCCTTGTTGTTTTGAACTGTGACTCGTGAGTCGGATAAGGTCATAGGCGTGCGACGCTAACAACGCATCACGTTACCTGCTGTTCCTCATCTGCTCCAGCAGCTGTGTGTAGAGCAGGCAGGAGTTGGAGGGGGCAGAGAGGGGGTTGGAGTGGAGACCTGGCACAGCAACGGAGCTTTGGCTGGCCCTTGATCCTGTCGTCAAGGAAACAATGGACAGGAAGAGGACAACCAACGCTGCCCACTGAACCCAGGACAGGCGCCTCCTGGAGGAACGAAAAAACAAAAATGTGTTTAATCTGTAGTTGCAGGGTATACGCAGGAATCCTGAAGTCAAATTCCATAACGCTTAAGACCTTTTAAAGACTGTTTCAACATATTTTAAGACTGCGATGCCACAAGTTGTAACTGGTTATCAGCAACACCAAAAAATAGCACCTCGTAAAATGCCGATTAGGATGTTTTAATACTTTTTAAGAGCCGGCGGATACCCTGAGTTGGCATGAGTAAAACGTCAAAGTTTCAAAAAGCATTAAACGTGTGGATTTACACGGTAACGTGTATGAAACGATGCACAACACGTCCCAGCTGACAGTCTTAGTGCTGCGTTTGACTCACTGTTAGATTCAATTGGCTTCTGTCAGAGTGAACATGAACCCACTCACTGTTTCAACCAAACCCTCCACCTTGTTCTTGTCTACGGTGCTGATATTGAACATCTAACAGTCTTTCCACAGAATCCTGTTTTATCTGATCATTATTTAATAACTTTTGAATTACTATTACTGGACTACACGCCTTCATGCAAACATTCCTACACTAGATGTCTATCTGATATAGGCCTAGACTGCCGGGAGACATCCCATGATGCACTGAGCTCCTCTCTAATCTTCTCCCTCTCCAACTGTACACACTCTTCAACACACATTTATATACCCATTAATGCTTGTCACTAACTCAACTATTTTGCTCTCCCTCTCCCTCTTGCTGCTGCCTGTGAGTGTTTCCGCCTCTGGAGTTGTGGAGTCTGGATCTGCAGGGTCTGGTTCTGCGCAGTCTGGATGCACACGGGTCTGGTTGCGTGGATGCTGACGCCTGCTGCTGCTACTGTTGTTATTAGTGTAGCTGTTGTTGTGCTGCTGATACTGTTGGTTGTTTGTTTTAACATCAGTAACGTTGTAGCTGCCATTGCTTTACGTCTGTACGTGGAATTGTACTGTGCTGCTGTGTGTTCTCTTTCATCCTGCTCTCACTCTCTATATCTTTTTTGTTTGTCTCTCTACCCAACCAGTCGAAGGCAGATGACCACTCACCCAGAGCCTGGTTCTGGTTCTGCTCGAGGTTTCTGCCTGTTAAATACAGTGTTTCCTTGCCACTGTCTCCTAGTGCTGCTCATGGTGGAAATGTTGGGTCTGTACATATAGAGTTGGTCTAGACTGGCTCTATATTAACAAGTGCTATGACATAACTCTGTTATGATATAGTGCTATATAAATAAAATTTAACTGAATTGAACTCAGCTGGATGTATTTGGCTTCTTTAGAAACTGGAGTCTGAGTTTTAATAAATCTCTTCTAAGAACAAAAACAAACACTTGAGACTCAGCGAGTCCAGATCCCAGTGCAGCTGACGGGTTTCACTCAGTCTACAAAGAAAGGCCTGATAAAAACAGCTGCTTCTCGTTATTTCCAGTCACCTATACCTTTGATCGCCGTCAAGCTGAAAACTCACTGAAACTCTGCACTTGCTGCCTTTAACTTTATCCGTCACTTCATTCTTGTCTTTCACATATTATATTACCCGTTCTTGCCATTTGCTGAACTGCTTGGTTTTATTGCACAATGTCAAAAGGTTTTGACACTGGTTTTAACTTTCCTGTTATTTATTTAGCATCGTGCTAAATGTGAATTACACTAAATGTAGCAAAATGGATGAAGAAGTGTTGAGTTTATGAAAGCAGATGAGAAAAGAGGGAGACTTCTTCCTAAACTAAACAGGGGAGAGTCCTGCTGCCTCTAACAGGCACTAACGCAGACCCAGCTGACAATAAAGAGAATTTATGGCGTGTTTGTTTGTATACAAAAACCGTGCCCTTCAGTTGTAATAACGAAAACCATTTGGCAGCTCGCTGCAGTAAGACATCACAGAGGAGCCGACTGAGACTTCAGCGTCTGTAAAAGTCTATTTTGTGAATCAACAGTTGTTCACAGCATGGAACCGTGTTTTCACAAGTTGAAGGAACAAGATACTCACTGCTCTCCCCCTGAAGTCTTGGCGTACTTCCTCATGTAGTATTCACCCAGCGCCTCCTCTCTGGAGTCTCTGGAACACACAACAAATGAACGGAAGGAAACAGGAGTCAACACACTGTCTTCATCTAGGAGCTGCATTCAGTGGAAAAACATCATCTGTTGCAGAAAAGGGCTCACTATTATCAGGCTTTTACCACATTAATGTCACCATTTTGTAAACCGAATATTGCACTTCATAGTTAGCAGGTTACCATACTGTTACAAAATATTACTACTGCTAAATATTATTGCCTCCTTGCTATCTCTAAATATGTTACGTTATTTCTCTGTTACATACATTTAAGTCCAAGATTACCCAGCTGTACCCTGTTAAAACCAAGTTATCACTACTTTGGTGATCACATGGTTTTACCTCTTTATTATCAGACTATTACCATGTTCCTGCTGCGCTGTAATGTGCTACCAACAGGGCTGCTAGTGGCAAACTGTGTGTTTTTACTGTGTGAACAAGCTGCACTCAAGTGAAGCTGGTAGTTCCCAGACCCTGCTTCCTGCAGCTGAAATGTGTTTTAGGTTCCTTAAAGATCCCAAAAAAATAAAAAAGGTTCCTGCAGTGCAAAAGATGTCCGACTGACTTTCACTTCCCAGGACTGTCTGGTTGAAATGCTTTATTTTACTGCTGTGTGAAGTTAACAGAAAGGTTACCTCCAGAGGTTCTGCAGCCTTCTGGATCCAGAGTGATCTTCATCCAGAACCACGTGGTCGATGTTGGACACTGAGAGGGAGAGGATGGGTTACATCTTTAAGATACAACACGAAATCCAATCAATTTAAATGAAATAATGAACGACGACTGAAGTTAAGAACAGACTTACCTTCAGCCTCCTCTGCTCAGGACCGTCCAGTGAGACAGAAAAGAGAGGAAGAGGAGAATGAAAGAGGAGGCGAGAGGAAGAGCAAGAATCAGGAAATAAAGGGAATAAAGGGAGGAAGGACAGAGAGGTGGAAGTGGCAGGAGGTGTAAGGAGCGAGTGCGGAGGAGCAGAAGAGGAGCTCAAAGAAGGTAAAAAAATAAGGAGGAGAATCAATAAAAGGGAAGGAGATACAGAGGACAGGGAGAGAAAAACAAAGTGTGAAGGGAGAAAAGAAAACGTGGAGAAGATGATGGAGGAACAAGCAGACGTTCAGAGTGGAGAAGAAAGAAGAGGATGACAAGAAAGATGAGAAGAAGAAAGCAGGATTACAGCATAGCAGCAGCAAAGGAGGAAAGAGGAGGAGGACAGACGCCAAAAGACATCAGGGCAGAGCACACAGGAGCAGCAACACAAAGCATGATGGGAGAAAAGAACAGAACAACAGATTAATGGAGACTGTACGGCACAGGAAGCATGAAGCCAGTGACGGGTTCAAGGTGACGACAGCACAGCAGAAACAAAACAGCACCACCAGCACACCACGGCTTCCAACTACCCCCGACTTTAACTTCCATCATTTCCTTTTCTCCCTGCTCTAACCAATCAGCAGCCGCCGACGTGTCAGACCCATCAGCGTCTGACTCTTTATCCTAAATTCTCAAAATATGTTGAGAAATTATTTGGTTGCTGTTTTTCTATATTGCTGTTATTGTCAGCAACTGACAGGAAAACCTCCAGACCAACGACGTGTTAGTCCGTCTGTCAGTGCTGCCCGACTTCCTGTCTGTGGTTCTCGGCTCCAAGTCCACCCCCCCGGTGGATCACCATGGGATCTTATATTGCAAAACAATACATAAGGTAGTCAACGCCGAGAGATAAATGATTATTTGACCCAGGTTGAATTACACACGTGTAAAACATAACGTTGCAAGTTTTTTCAGAAAATACAGAATATCACCAGACTTGCAGACGCCGAAGGCAACAGCAGAGCCACTGAAAGAAACCTGAGAAACGAGTTGGGAGCCTTTGCACCGCGATGAAGACACCATCAGGATGTCTTGCTGCCAGCTTGGATTTTGTTTCTACTGTACTTGGTATGGTTTGTACTGGTATGCATTACCACGTGCCACACGAAAAGCTTCAACCACATCCGTTAGTCTAATTCAAAATTCAAACGTGGCAGTCTTCTACCAGGAAGCAGCGTCGGGCAAATGGTCACACTTTGTTCTTTGAATGTGGAAGTCCATCCAACACATCCAGATTAAACCTGAACGACTGATAAGATTCTCTACAACAAGTCTGTTTTTCATTCACGTCACGTGTTGTGTACAGCAGAAATCACTGCTAAAAGCAAATAGTTTCTTTATTAAATGTGATGATCGGTGAGTCGTTGCTGTTCAAAGAGCCAGTAATGGATTTGCCCTCAGTGCTTCCTGACATCAAGCTACACGCTCACAAAAACAGCTGTGCAGAGATGAGGTGGGGTTAATACAATAAGGGGACATGGATTTTATCAAATGGATGAAACGGATATTCCATTTGCTTCAGGTACACATGGGTATAAATGGAAACATCCGAGCGGGAGAGGATCTGGAGTAGAATTACCGTTAACTGAAGAGGACATGCATGACAGAGAGAAAGACCAATAGGACAAAGAGTTCCGTCAGACATCATGTTCAGAAAACAGCTCCGTCAGGTCAGGCTACCAGCTCAACACTGAACAGTACAAAGTCAAGGCCGAGCCTGTATACAAACTCAAATCAAACCATTTTATGGAAATAAATCTAAACTACAGTTTACTGTAACATACAAACCATTCTGACACTTTGTTTTCATCAGTTGGTGCGTTAGAGGGAGGAGGTCACGTCAAGGATCATCTAGGCTTCATTCGGAGAAGACAGTTATCTGTGATCAGATTGGACTTTTCTGCACCGTGTTAACGACGTAGGCGTCAGTTACTACGTACGCGGGTGGCGCAGCTTTCCAACATGGAAGCATGAGAAGAGACGATAATCTCGCCCCGGACAAACAAACTCAGACAATTTGGAATCTAGTTTGAGCGTCCGGACTGAGAAAATCAGGCTGGAATCGTGCTTCAAACCACCTCCAAAACGTGCCTCAGACCTGATCATCCAGACTTTCTGAAATCAATCTGGATATCAGCAGACGTGGGAGCAGTGCAGCTGGCATTATGGGGGATCCAGCCCATACATTGTTTGATCCCCTTCCCTCAGGTAGGAGGCTGCGGAGCATCAAGGCCAAAACAACTAGGCTCAAACGCAGCTTCTACCCAGAGGCAGTGAGACTGTGCCGCCCTGTGTGTTCTGTGCTTTGTACATGTGGCTGTGCTGTTTTTAGATATTTTAATGTTTACTATTATGGTGATGTGTATTGTGTGCCCTCTCTGTCCTGGGTAGATGTTTCGTTCATGTGTGAACATGAACGGCAATAAAAACTATCCATCCATCTAAAAACAGATTTGTGCTGGCAGCCTGAACAAGACCTGACTGGTTCAAGTTGAAGTTATTATGTTGGCTTGTCTTCAGAAACAGAAACTAAATCTTCTTCTCTGTTCTCTCCTGTGAGAGATAACGAGTACTGATGTGACAGCAGACATTTGGACACAAAGGATATTTAGAACGGGCCCATTCTGGTACCGTACATGGCGGCTCGCTGTCGTGACCGACACACCTAAACGGGACGCAGCCAGCAATCAATTTATTTCATTAATTACAAGTTCCACCAGCTGCTGTGACAAAAACTTCAGTTTGTAATCAGTCCGACAAACAACAATCACCTGATCACTATATATATATATATATATATATATATATATAAAAAACACAATCTTCATCTGTTCATTTATGACTTATTCTGATGAGCAGACACAAACGTATTTGTTTCACAACGATCAGAAACAAAAGATTCTAACATTTACTATTTTAGAAAACCAAAAATGTATCATCAAAATCTAAATCCCATAAATTAAATCCATTCAGATCTGATCCCAACCGATAATGCTCCTGCAGCAGAAAGTGGAGATCAATCAAAACACCTGCCAGCACGTCGCGTTCACGTGTAACCACAGTTTGACCTCTGAATGCCGACCGCAGCCTGTGAGGTCAGAGGTCAAACACAGATTGACGTGATGACAACGGCCCCAGAACGAATGGAGCGCTGACACACGAGGACTGTTGGCAGCAGCTACAAATGAAGCTCTCCATCGCAGCGCCGGCGTGTGATGGGTGGTCCAGTCAGACTGTAAACACTCTGGAGAAGCAGATTCACTGTTTAGGACTGCACTGGTGTTTCGCAAGATTTGGCCCATTAACTACGAATCATGTGGAATTTGTTTAGCCCAAGAACTTTTGAGTTGTTAGAATACTTTCTGTCCATCTGGGGGTGACTGCAGTTCACTTCAGAGCAACGTGAAAGCCAACTGTGCAGAAGTCAGAAGCTTGCTTGAGGCGTCTGATCCTTTAGGCACAATGTTTAGACTGACAAGTCTGAATCTCATTAAAAATAACGCAACAGCTGTAAAACCACTGCAGCATGCTCCGAGCCTCAGTTTGTGCACTTGATTTGAAACCTACGAAGCCCACATTTTATGCCCGTTTGTCTCTGTAAAGTGATCAACAAAAAGCAATTAACGCCACCCGAAGGAGTGAAATTCTGTTAACACAGCTCCCTTCACAGGCCGAGTTCCTCACCTTTCTCCAGAATATCTTCAGCTCCTTCCTCCCACTGATCTTCCTCGTCCTCATACTCATCGTCCACGTCTGGGCAGAGAGGAGAGGGACAGAGGGACAAAAGACAAGTTTCAAAAGTGCATTAAAGGTCATCGCATCTCTGAGAAGCTCCTGGTGTCTCAATGAGAAGCTGAGGAATCAGATGAAGGTGTAGTCGATTCGTACCGGCTTCGTCCAGGATGAACCCTCCATGTCTCGGCTTCTTCCTGGGACGGTCATCGTCGTCCTCCTCCTCCTCTTCATCATACTCCTCCTCATCTTCCAGGTCCTCCCCCTCCTCCTCTGCTACCTTGTCGCTGCCCACGGGGCTTCCCGTCTCCTCCTGGGGCCGGGTCGCGACAAAACAAGCGAACAAGTGCACAATATTCTCCGTGTCCTTTCCGTGATAACGGCTTTTATATTTTATCTTACTGAAACCCTGCCAGCGGTGCAACCTTTAACAGCTGATCCACCTCATAAAGCGCCACATTCAATCACAACGTTTACCCGAACCCACCGGGCACTTAGCACAACTAGCTAGCTGTTAGCATACCTCATTCTCCACCTCCTCGGCCTCTCCGTCGCTGCTGCGCTCACTCTGGTTGTCAGAGAAGTCGCTGTCGTCGCTGTCAGACATCTTGTGGCCCCGGGCGGACTGTGCCTGCGCAGGGAACACACAAAACCACCGTTCCGAAGTTTGAACCGACAGGCGGCAACGGGCAGCTAACGCCGAGCTAGCAGCCCCCTGAAGCGTCCGGCCACAACAAGCAGGGCGGCCTAGCGGAGCGTGCCGATGTGACGGCGCCGAAATCTCCGAAACAGCTGAGCGCGAACGTTCAGCCACTGAGCTCCGGGGCCGTTACTCACCTTTGTCGGCTCCCGGCTCGGCTCTGTGTCCTGCTAGTTGATAAATAAATGTATATAAATATAAGCTCAGTTCGATTACTCCTGACGCCTCTCACGTCTTCCTCGAGAGCCGCGAGATTTCCCAAAGCTGCGCGCAAATGTCTCGCGGCTTTTGGTCGGCGGCTGCGTGAGGACAGGAAGAGGTCTCACTTCGCCACTGTTTTCTTCGAAAACGTACAAACCTGACTGTTACGTCATATAAATGTAGAAATATTGCTGCGGGTAATTTTTTTCTCCAAAGTAAAAAAAAAAAAAAACAGTATCGTGTATTACATGTTGATGCTCTTAAACAGGTACTTGTTTTATTGTTACACAGGAAATAATTCACAATACAAGAAAGAAAAGTGAAACACAGCAGTAATGTTCCAGGGTCTGTTGAATGTGAAGTGGCTTCTCCTTTTTGCCGACGTGTTTTTCTATGTTATTAATTTATTTTATAAAACAATTTGATTTTTTCACAAACAAAACACCAGATAATGCAGTGAACACGACCGGGGGCGGGGGGGATATATTCATTCATTCATTCATTCATTCATTAACCATACTGCTTATCCCGAAGGGTCGCGGGGGGGGGGCTGGAGCCAATCCCAGCTAACATTGGGCGAGAGGCAGGAAACAGTACGGTAGCACAAAGACAAATCTCGCGGTTCCTCGGGGGAGCGCTCCCTCCCGTTCAGCACACGATCTCTGACACGTCATGACGCCCCTCGAACCGGCCAATCCCGTCGCGCGCCTCGACGAGAGTCGCCGCTGGCCGCCGCCGCTGCTGAGCAACATCCCAACGTTCCGCTCGTCCGCCGCGTCTTTTGCCGAAGATGAACAGCGTCGGAGAGGCCTGCACCGACCTGAAGCGGGAGTACGACCAGTGCTTCAACCGCTGGTTCGCCGAGAAGTTCCTGAAGGGGGACCGGAGCGGCGACCCGTGCACCGAGACCTTCCGGAAGTACCAGCGCTGCGTGCAGAAGGCCATCAAGGACAAGGACATCCCGGTCGACGGAGTGGAGTTCATGGGCCCCAGCCGGGACAAGCCCGAGAGCTGACGGGACAGGAAAGCACGCGCTGGACCGTCACTTCCGCCGGCGACGCGCCGCACTGACCGCGGAGCGCGTCCACGAGGCCCGCTGAGCATGCGCAGCAGGGAGCCGGCGCTGCCCGTGGACACCGTCAGCGGGGCGAGAGGAGGCCGATCCCAGAGCAGCGGATCAGCGCAGTTGTAGTTTTCCTGCTTGTTTCTTTGCTGTAGTCCACACGAGGACTGTGCCGCTGAGGTCATCCTGTCCCCGCCCCGCCCCCGCAGTGTGCTGGACCCTATCATCACCCAGTAAGGGGAACCTGCCGGTTCTCCTGTTATGTGTTTGGGTTCTGATGGACTTTTATTCTGTAATTACAGACATGTTCTAAACTAAGAGGTGAACTGCAACAATAACTAGCAGCTCAGTCAATAATGAACATGGTACTAATAAATAATCAGAAGGTTGATGCTGTGAGTCGAGTCCTTTGGTGACATTTTGTCCATAAATTACTTTTAGAAATATATATTTTCATATTTGTTTTCATATCCTAATTTCCTTTGTATATTGAAATTAGACTCTTTTTTTTTTTATTACATTTTTTGACCGTACAAATTGAAGTCGGCCTTGCGGGGCTGATTGGGAGGAAACTCCTTCAGCACGTTTGTTAAACCTCAAACACACGGTGAGACACACCGAATGTAAAGAGAAGCTGTTTACAAGAAACGTCCACGGGGCAGCTTTAAATCACGTTAAAATTAAAAGACTCCTCGTCTGCAGACGTGTGTGTTCTGAACCTGCAGGCTGGAACCTGCTGCTCCTGGCTGCACGGAGGAGAACCTGCACGGGGGTCATCCAGCTCCTGTCGATGGTAGCAGCTGGAGCCTCCTCGCTTTCAATTAATTGTTCAAGAATTAAACTTTTTTTTTGACAACAAAAGTTTCCATTTGAACTTTTTGCATGTAAATCCAGTTAATTGTCTGCAGCTGATGTAATCTACCACCAGCATCATTTGTTATTTTACCTGGTGAAAGTGAAAGCTGGGCACAGCGTTCAGACGTAATCTGATCGGATCTTGAAAATGGGCTGTCCAAAAAGCATCCTGGGATCAGAATACATCACATAATCCAGTCTTGGATCTGATCTGGATCAAACCTTCAGCATGTTGCTCAAAACATTTTAGTCGGATTGGAATTCCTTTGATCCAGAAATGCTGGCTCACCCTGACCCCAGCAGTATACATTAGGCTGCCTATTGAGCCTTACTGTAAAAAAATACCCCAAACGGCTGTCAATATCAAATAAGAGTATCTTTAATTTTAACTCATTTACCACGGTATATTAATTGCAATAACACACAGAGATGGAACAGTCCAAAGTAGTTTGTAACAGTTATTATTGCAGGTCCAGGCTGATCCTGGAGGTTCAGCAGCATCAGCTGCATCATAAACATCACACAGATCGACGCTGAGCCTGAATAGGAGAAGTTTTAATTATACTAAGTTTTTTTAATTTGAAGAGACAGGAAACAGCAGAATTAAACAACACAAACGTCCCCTTCCATTTTCAAATTCTTTCAAACACCCTCATCTGAACAAATGTACAAAAACAAACAAATATACTGGCATTGTGGATTTAATACAGGGTCCTTTGTTGCCCTGGCCTTGCTCCGTGGTCCACGTCTGGTCAGACCCCATAACATTCACATCCAGGGTGACTTTCCTTTTGTTAGCCACTTCTCCACCCATAGTGACCCGATACTGGCTGTTCCACCTGTTGTTCTGAACAGAGCTAGCAGCCTTGTTGGGATGTGTAGTCCCATTTAGAGTGCTGCTAATCTGGGTTTGACTATCTTGAAAAGTGTGTCTGGATCAGTGTAATCCAATCCGATGTTGCTTTGAAAATCCGGCACAATAGTAAGATGGATTACCTGATCCTGGATAGCAAAACATGGGATTTCATTCGGATCCAGATTTAACAGCTGGGCCCTGGGTAATCTTCACCCACCTACACTTGAAAACATGCAAAACAACACACCCCATCGCTCCAGATGTAAGTGAAACACCACTGAGATTCTCAGATATCATGCATGGTGCACTTTATTTGTGCTTAGGTGGCAAAAAGTCCATGAAGAGGTAAAGGGATCATGAAGTCTCTTTTTTAAGTCTTTTTGTTGCAGTTCTCCTCGTTCATATGAAGAGTCGATCGAAGGCCTTCGAGGAAATCTTTTGGTGGTTTCTCCTCGAAGAGTTCACACTGACGACACTCTGACTCCGTCTGAGGAGGGTAAGCCAAACAGATGTTTTGTTGGTCAAAGAAAAATTGTGGCACAGACAAGAACTGAAGAGCAGTTGAAGCAGAGTTTTTTAAGTAAGTAAGACCGTAAACCAAAAATAAAAATAATATTATTTTCGGGTCATTAGGTGTTCAGGTCTGCATATTATTGCTGAGCTGTTGAGTTTCTAGCACATGAGATACATTTTATCCATCTCGAGTGCACAAGAGGATGGTTGGATATAATTTTAAAAACCCAAACGTGATTGAAATGTAAAGAAAGCCTTCAATGGACATATTTCTTATCATAAGAAATGTGAGAAAATACATACAATTTAAACAGCGATGTCTCTCCTACAGCTTCAAATGAGCAGTTTTACACGATTTTATTCCTAAAGTGCTCTTTATAATGAGTTTTAAGTGCTCAGCCTCGGCCAACCTCAACAAAATGACATGCTGTGTGTCTCCTTACCTGCTTGATCAATGCTGAAAGTTTTTCAAGCGATTTGAATTTGCCAGTTCGTCCAACAGCCACACACTCTTCAAAGAGGACTTTCATTTCTTCGGCAAAACATTTCAGGGTGGACTTGGGACAATTCTGCTGGAAACAGAGAGAGAGGATGCCATAAAGACAACAACCACAACTTCATCACACAAACACACAACAGGCCTCACAAACCACTCGTTCATCACAAAGTCTGAGTGATTTAATCACGAGTTCTGAGTCCTGTACAGATCGTCTACCTTTCTCCACAAGGAGGAAAACTCATTTGACTTCAGATAATAGATCTTTCCCTAATCTGAATTAATTTAGATGCGATACATTTTTTAAAGGAAACCTTGAGATATGTGTTTTTAGCCTGGCTTTTACATTTTGATTGCTTTATCTTTATTAGCCCAGATATATATCTGTCTTAACCACAGCGACAGACAGTAACATTGACACTGGATGCTTCTGCTAAACCCCAGCGTGTGTTCAACTACTTACACCGACACGATATTCTCCGGCAAGACTTTACAGACGTCTTTTGTCTTAAACGCTGTTGTCTTATTGGTTAAAAAAAAATCTTTTGTTGCTTGTTGGGCACTATTAAATTCTAGAGGGCCTGATCACAAACCACAGGGGGAAGATAAATTCTATGAATTAAGATTTGTTTATTAGTGTCTTTATTATTATTTAGTGTTGTTTCTTTTATGTAACTCCTGCATCGGTTAGTGGAAGATGGTGGTTCCTTACATTGGTAAATCAGTGTGGGCTTTTTCAACATTGTATTGACATGGCAGGTATGTCCATGAATTAGACTTCTCCAGTATGATGATAAAAGATAGATGCTGGTGGGCAGGTTGGTAGATCGCTAATAGGTAACAGGCAGCCAGCTCTGGGTTCAAGTGACAGAAGCTCCCAAGAGAAAACACAAAGCGAGACTCCAACTAGGAAGGACAAAGGATCTGAACATATATGTGTGTGTGAACAGGGGAATGAGGAAGGACGTCTGGTGGAAAGGTGTGAGGGCACCAGGTGGACGGCTGGAGGATGGCAGGTCTGGGGAGCCTGGAGGAGTGAGCAGGGGCTGGAGACGGAGACAAACAGGGTCCTTTGTCAAAGCGAACCCTCTCCACTCCTACAGCCGGACAAAGCACCCGTCATGAAGGTGTAACACATAAATACAACAAAGAAACTATCACAAACAGGTTGGTTCCAGTAATAGCAGCATTAAAGTAAAAACGGACTCGAGTTCCTTGACTTTAGTGGTCCATGTTGTCCAGTGATCCCCTTTTCTCGCTCTTCTGAGTCATGATCGTTGGTTCCCCTCACCGGCCTCCGTCGGCCACTATTACATGTAGCTATGATCGTAGAATAAACGCTGGTATACGGTATATAATATAAAGTATTATAGTAAAAGATAAAGTACGGCCGCTGGTATATATCTTTACTGTACATATAATAAAGTCGTGGATGAACCCAGTTAAAGAGTCACCGCCTGTGTGGGACGCCGTAAAGCCAACGATCATTTCATTGGTTGACCCTGCAGCTTTGGAGTTAAATCCCTATCTTTAATCAAGAACATGCTCTTTCAGTTTGAGAGCATACTTTATTCATTTTATCTATCCATCCGCACAGAAAAAAGTCCGTGCGCACAGAAAAACAATCCAAGAGCATGAATCCAAGTGAAAGCAAGTGTTATTTTGGTGCGAGAGCACAAAATGTGAAGATAAAATTAATAAAGTATGCTCTCAAACTGAAAGAGCATGCTCTTGATTAAAGATAGGGATTTAACTCCATATGCAGCTGGCATTCTATTGGTTGGGGAATTTTGATTGTTGTTGTACAAAAAAATCCAAGAGAAGAAATTCCACAAGTCCATATTCCAAAACCTTCTTCACCTAAATAAGGAAATAACCGAAGGCCTTGGCTACGTTTACATGCACAGAATGTTCAGGTTATTTGCCCTTATGGAATAAGCAGACAATTAATAACAGGCAATACTTCTACTAAGTTGTTTACATGACTAATGTAAATAGTCACTTCACAAATTTCCTGTTTACACGTAGCCGTGCAGACTCTAACATGTCGTTTATCACAACAACATATGGAGACGCACAGAGTGTCAACAGGAAGAGGCTGTGGATGAGCTGCACACACAGAACGCTCCTAATTAATATATATTAATATATTCCAAACTGAGTATGCTGTTCATGTGACCCGCATCAAATTCAGAATATTGTCATATTCGGAATAATAGTGAAAAATGAGTGTGCATGTAAACAGAGTCAACTGTCACATTAACAGTCTGTCCTTGAAGAGTAAAAATCAAGCTGGAAACTTCTCTTATGCTGGATTCAGACTTCTGACACCTTAAAAACATGGCAAGGACCAGAGACTTGATATCAAAACATTGATACTTGATATCAAAGCGATTAACCAGCTGAGGACCTTTGTCTTTGTGTGTGTGTGAGTGCAAAGTAGACATGAGATTTCAGGCTGCGATAAATAGGGCATTTGGACATTAGAGCTCTGAGGAAGCTCGTACCTGAAAGTCTTCAGCGGTGGGCGTGTACAGTCTGCTGTCCAAGCACGTCTGAGGAGAAACACAAAGTTACTGCGTGAGCACCGTTAGGCTAAATACAAATGCAAATAATAATATAAATTTGACTATGAAGGTTCTTTAGTAGATGTTGACTCAGTGGAACTTGTCATTGATCCCAGAATGTATATAAAAGTGAAGCAAAAACATCTGGATCATATGTTTTACATAGAAGAAAACAAGACTAGGTGAAAAACCTTGGCATCTTCGATGATCGTATTCACATTTGTTAAGGTGTCAGGGCTGCAGGGTACGCGGACCGGTTTCGCCATCAGGGCGAGCAGACAGACGAAGCACAGAAACACACTCGCAAGAGTTAGCCTCCCTCTCAGCATGGCACAGGCAGCAAAATCATCATCTGCATTATCCTCTGCTGTCGCACGCTACTACATCCTCGTGGAGATGACCAGCCTCATTAAAGCCTTAAAGTTCAAATGCGCCACAGCTGGGAGAGTCCATGTTAGAAGGTCCACTGAGCAACAAGCAGATGTTCCTCTGTAGTCCAGTTTGGATCCCAGACCAGCTGAGAAACTCTGGACGGGTCACAGAAAGTGTTGAAGAGCTGAGAAACAAGCTTCCAGTCGCTGGGTAACACAGAACACAGATCAGTTTCTCAGGAAAGAAAAGATTTAAAGTTTTGATATCAAACGCTTATTTGTGGTTGGAGGAGTTCATTGCAGAACTCACAGAAATACTTAAAAGTAGCTCCAGAGAGGGCCTGAAAGTTCAACACACCGCATCAACATGTTGGGTTACATTCCTCCAGCTAACGCTGCAAACAAACGGTCCACTGATTACAAAGAGCTGAAATCTGAAAAGCAGCCAAAACCAAATTCCATCAACGAAACAGCAGATAATCTTGGTGCTTCAGCTGGTAAATGTAACTCTTCTTCAGCTTGTTCAACTTTAAACTTCAAGATTAAATGTCTCCAGGCAGATGAGTGTAGTAAATCCCAAAACTGTGGACAAAGAAAAAGGAGAAAGCAGGAAGGGAAGCGTCCACTAGGAGCTGCTTTCTGTCGCCTGTCTGCAGGGGCTGTGGAGGTTTAAGGCTGTTGCTCGTAGTTTGAAGCAGAGGTGTGATGTCAGTCTGTGGAAGGACTTTCACCAGAGAGCTTCCCTCTTTCCACTTTCTCACTCCTCCCATTCCTCCGCCTCCTCCTGGATCTCAGTCACTGTCTCCGATTCCCGCCTCTCTTATAGCCGTTCCTCTTGCCTTCTCACGCCGCCTTCTTTGACTTATGCAGATAAAAATTTGCATGAGATTTTCAGAAACAATGCTGCTGGTCTCGTTCTCTGACGTCTCCCTACTCGTCTTCTCAATGAGCTTGTCAAACCCTGCAGTTTATATATATATATATATATAGAAAGAGAGAGAGAGAGAGAGAGAGAGAGGACCAAAGCAGTGGTAACCAAAAGGACTGAAACCCTGGGTTCTCAGCTACTTTTTCTCCTCACTGTTCAGGGTGAACTGTACTTTGCACCACCATCAGGACAAAATGTGAATGTGCCCACAATACGTGCAAAATTAATGACATTACTATTTGTACTTTGTGATTAGTGAAGAAAAAAACCTTCTCATTAAGACATCTCATCAACCCTGAGGAGTAAAGGCAAGTTAAGGTCTTACCTTGAGCCTGTGACCACAGGTCAGTAGATGAAGTAAAACGCAGGTGACAGCTAGGGCCAACGGAAACCAAAACTGAAAGTGAGTGGCACATATCAGAAAGTTCAGAGGTTTATCGCTGCAGCAGCTCACAGCATAGTCAGATATGCCTCCATATGCTCTATGGTATATCAAATCAAATCAAATCAAATTTTATTTATATAGCGCTATATCATAACAAAGTTATCTCATAGCACTTGTTAATATAGAGCAAGTCCAAGCCAACTCTATATCTACAGACCCAA
>JAVQJF010038535.1:0-32340 GCA_036023855.1 Gadopsis marmoratus | reverse complement strand
AGTCAGGAGGAGAAGTCAGAGGAGAAGTCAGAGGAGAAGTCAGAGGAGAAGTCAGAGGAGCAGTCAGGAGGAGAAGTCAGGAGGAGAAGTCAGGAGGAGAAGTCAGAGGAGAAGTCAGGAGGAGAAGTCAGAGGAGAAGTCAGAGGAGAAGTCAGAGGAGAAGCCAGGAGGAGAAGCCAGGAGGAGAAGCCAGGAGGAGAAGCCAGAGAAGCCAGAAGGCAACTTGTAGAAGTGAAGTTAGTAAGATAGAGCAAAAATAAGAGACATGTTCTGTGACATATGTTTCCATGCATGTGGCTTTTTACCCACTATGGCCTGTTGTTTATGTCAGTAATGAACATTTGTCCAAATAATGTAATAAAGTGTTTCACTGTGTTCCCCACCAGGAAGTCAAGAGGACATGATTCTCTCATATGAACCTGTGATGCGGCAAGAAAGTGAGTTGTCACGCCATCAAAGCCCGTCGTCAACACGTGAATCACAGTGTACACGTGTGCTCTACCTCTGGACATTATTAACACATCCATGTAATTCAGGAAGTGTAACAAAGCTCCAGCTGTGGCAGAGTGACATTTTAGTTGCTAGGGAACAAATCTGAACAAGCTTGACAGAGACTATCCCTAACAGCTGAGATGCACAACATGACGGACTGAAATAACATCCACTTTCACATACAGGTGGAGGCTGTGCAGGTGGAGCAGAGCTCAGCGTCAAATGTTTAAATGTTCAACAGTGAAAAGACTGAGACAGAGAATCTGAATCTTAACATTTAAATGATTTTGGTATATTTGATCTGTGTCATGTTGCTTTGTGCTTCTCTTTTCATCAATTTTAAAAAGCTGACATGCTGTTCATATTTCTGTTATGTGAATATTGTGACGTCATGAGAGGCCGTGTAATAGATTCGCTCTTGGTGGGTGCAGCTAGGACTACAAACAATCATGGCATCTGTTAAAAGACTACAAAACCCACAGGCAGCAGGGCAGCCAGGACAATGGCTGCTGCCCCAGTGAAGAGGGCGGGAAGGGAAACGATGACAGAGGTGCAGAGAGAGGAACTTAATACCTGTTTTGTTTACCTGATGTATGTAAGTGGACATGTTGTGTGAAGATGGAATACACTGAGGTTAAGTAAAACGACACTTACCGTCTTCATTCCCGGCACCGACACCTCAAAGCTCCAAGAGAAAAGATCCCGACGTCTCAAGACGTCACAATATGCACAAACAAGAACTGAAGCTCCCACGTGCACAACATGATATAACCTGCATACGATTTACTGTCATGCATCGCATACAATGCAGTCTGTCTTTGTCTTTCCTTCCAGTTAATTATACCAGGCCTGTCATCATCCTTGGACCGATGAAGGACAGAATCAACGATGATCTGATATCAGAGTTCCCAGAGAAGTTTGGGTCGTGTGTCCCGCGTAAGTAGTTCAAGAAAACGTGGAGCAGGAACTTATTTGCAAGTTGTTTGTGGTGAAACAAAACATTACTGGTTATATTCATGCTGTTGCATAATAGTTGTGACATGTGATACTAACGAAGCGTGATGTTATCCTCTGTATCATCCACCACCGTCCTTCAACCAACCGCAGAATATATGATGGCTGCTGCTCTATGGAAGACTTACAATGTCTAAATAAGAAGAAATCAAACAAAAAAGTTAAATACAATACTCACTGTTATGTGTATTGTTGGTATGTATGTCCAACTCCTCCAATTTCTATGCAAGTATGCACCTATGGAGTCCCAGGAGTGCCATATAATGAAAGAATATAAAGGGAAATAAATAAAAGAATAAAAACATGTGTATATATAAAGACAAATAATTATTTTCCCCTATTGCTTTTCCTATTCCTTGGACCAAGCTGTCAATCAACTGGCTGTGGGCGGGCCTTCCTGCCCAGGCTGAGTAATCGGTTCATGCACACATGAATCCTGCTTTGGTGGGAACTTTTTTTGCACAATATAAAGACATCATGCTTATTGTAAGATCATAATCAATATATTTAAATGGACATTATTATACATTATTGCCATTTTTCCACCACATAATTCTGCTCCGTAGCTTTATTAATCAAAGGTACATACAGTCAGGTCCATAAGTATTTGGACAGTGACACCATTTCTGTACTTTGCCTCTGTACATCATCACAGTGGATTTGAAACGAAGAAATCAAGATGTGATTGAAGATTTTCAGCTTTAATTCAATTGTTCGACAAAAATATCACTAAGTGTTTTTATACAAAGTCCCCCATTTTCAGAGGCTCAAAGGTTATTGGACAAACTAACACAATTATAAATATAAGGATTATTTTTAATACTGGGTTGTACTGATTTTGGTTCACTGTGGATCTAAATGTTTTGTAACAGAAGCTTCATGTCATGCTGCCATGATGATAGAAATGTGTGTGTGTGACCCCACGCTGATTCACCCTAACACACCCCCCCCCCTCCTCTGTGTGTTCTTTTCCTTAGTTTTTATTTTGCATGTTTTGACTGACTCATCTCTTTTATTTCAATACACCTTATAAACCACATGAAGCTGCTAACAGTTCAGGGCGCCGAGGTGAGTGAGTGCATATGCTGACTTGATTCTTTCACCCCTTTATTTAAAAAGTGAGTCACCATAAATACTACTAGCACAAATCCTTTTATCCTTTAAAATGACTGTTTCAGTTTGAAGTTGTAATTGTTAGGGACTCTGGTGTTGTACATATTTGTTAGAATCAGAGAATAGTACATTTCCTACCTTCTTCCTAGAATCTTTCATTATCAGCCATCTTCTTTTCTTTAAAGATATCCAGTGAGTCTGGCCATATAGTTTGCAGCACATTGGATGCTAACTATGTATGATTAGGAATTCCTGACTGTTGAAGGACACATCAGCAGAGAATCCATCCCACTAAATAACAAAGGTCAACAAAGAGTCTTATTCATGAATGAATCAACATTTAATGTCCCATTTCCCCGTTTGCTCGGTTGTGCAAATTTCATGACGAGCACTTAAACATGTGAGTGGATATCTTTAAAGGTAAATGTGTCTACAGATATTTTGAGGACTCTGTATATTTGAGGCCAAAATGTGGCTGCCACTACATCAAGATTGGTGAGATTATTTGTCTTTTTACAGCACAGAGCAGCCAAAATAAACAAGTGTGATTTATTGGGACATACTGTTTGTCACTGCACTGACATCATCAGCGGTGTGTGACAGAGGCTCCTGATTCTCTCCACCTTGCTCTCGTTTCTTTGTGGTAATAATGTACAGTGTTAATATTTGCAAATAACACCTTTTGAAAGCATTGCTGTGTCTTTCATAGACACACTAACAAGTATCCACCAGTCTTGTAGAGTATGTTAGTTACTAAGCTCATTGCCTTCTTTGCCCCAAAGACACCACTCGGCCAAGGAGGGACTACGAGGTGGACGGGCGAGACTACCACTTTGTGATGTCCAGAGAGCAGATGGAGAAGGACATCCAAGAACACAAGTTCATTGAGGCGGGACAGTACAATGATAATCTGTACGGAACAAGTGTCCAGTCTGTGAAATACGTGGCAGAAAGGGTGAGATTCTGCTAAAAGCTGCATGTTAGCTCCTGTACGTGTTTAAATGTTATGTTGAACCCGTGAAAAGATCTAACATATTTTCCTGGACGGAGCATTTCAGATGTACACCAGATTTAGCGTTTTGTTAAGTGGTGCATCTCTGCCTCTGCCTCAGGGGAAGCACTGCATACTGGATGTGTCTGGGAACGCCATCAAACGACTACAAGTAGCACAACTCTATCCCATCGCCATCTTCATAAAGCCTAAGTCTACTGATTCATTAATGTGAGTATTCATTCGTCTTTTATTACAAACCTCTCATATGCAGGCCGGCTGTGGCTCAGGAGGCGGAGCGGGTCGTCCTTTAATCCCAGGGTTGGTGTTTCGATCCCGCCTCCTCCTGTGCACATGGCCACGTGTCCTCAGGTAGGACACTGAACCCCAAGTTGCTCTCGATGGACACCAGCAGCTTGCAGGGCAGCTACGTCACCGTCGCCATCGATGTGTGTGTGTGTGAATGAGAGTGATCTGTAAAAGCACTTTGGGAAGCATTAAGGTTGAAAAGTGCTCTATAAGAAGTCCATTCACCATCTACGTTTCCTTATAATAAGACTTCAGTCTTCCACTCGCCTACATGTTTACTGATGGACACTCTCTTCATTCTTAAATACACATGTAATAAATGGTTTACGACACTGTAGTTATAAGCAACAACTATAACCCCCCGTGGACACCCTAAAGTGCAGGCTGCTGTGTCAGCAGATAGTGAATGACAATATAGTGAAACACAGTTGTATTAATGTCAATTGCAGTAAATTAATACATACTTCAAATATCCTTATATCTGCATAACAACTACATTATAGTGTGTAATAAATGAACCACTGACTGCATGTTTCATAGCGGGATTTAAAATAAAGTGCTGCTTGGAATTTTGTTCACAGTTGAAATAAAATAATCCGAGACAGAAGTCTGTGTGTGTGTCTGTCTGTCTGTCTGTGTGTGTCCTTCTCCCCCCATGCAGGGACATGAATAAGAGACTGACAGAGGAACAAGCCAGGAAGACGTTTGACAGGGCTATGAAGCTGGAGCAGGAGTTTGGTGAATTCTTCACAGGTATGATATTAATAAAAGCACAAATACAAAAGAGCCAGCTGGGTTCTTCCAACGTAGCTCAGGACAAAGGGAGTGAGAGTGTTGTGCTCACATGGCCGCATGAAGATGCCAAAATGATCTGGATCATTGTAGAGAACATGTCTCTGAGCTCCATCCAGACACAGTCAGACAGCGTAGTTTCAGCGAGCTCCTGCAGTTAGGAAGGGAACAACTTTGGTTGATGTATCACTTTCGTAAGATAATCAATACTAGTGCATGTGAGGACTTTAACTCCGATTCCAGCATGAGTGAAAATGTAAATTTTTTGTGTTAGTGGTATGATCCTGCACTTTTTAACTTTGAAAAAGGTCCAAATTATAGATGCTTTATTTTCCTCTTGGCATCTTAAATCCAACTCTGCCGCTGTCGGTCCTTCATTGACACGTGTCAAACTGAAAAGTGGAATCATTCTCTGCAGGAAGATGAGCTCATGTTGATTCCCCTACCTGTATTTTCTGTATGTGATAGCATATCTTCTGACTTGTAGAAACTGATAATCAGTGAGCTGCTCCACAGGGTCTGCTTTCTGTTCTGCCATTAGACGTCACAAACCTTCAAATCTGTGAGGCTTCATGAGTGAAAAGGTGCACGTGTGAGTGTAACGGTTACAATGTTCCACAGTACATTAACGGTTCCCTTTGCTTTACAGCGCTGGTTCAAGGAGACACCTTAGAGGACGTTTATAACCACTGCAAACAGGTCATAGAGGAACATTCAGGACCCTATATCTGGATCCCCTCAAAGGAGAAACTATAATAACTCATCACCCGGGAAGGGAGTCTGGACTGCTAGAAACTAGTAATAAGTTGTAACATATGAACCTGTATGCCGATGAATAGTTTTCATAAATGATTATTGTGAATATGTTTTCTCTCTTTTGCTTGGTTATTGCTTCAGTTCTCACTCGACACGAATGTTCCTGAATGTAAACCACAGAGTGTTAGCAGATTCTACCTGGGAACATCAACCGTTTGTGTATTTTGTTGATTTTTATTTGCACAAAAAGAAAAAGAAATGTAATGAAACCGAAATAAATATGGGGTAAGCGTCCGTGTCGGCACTGTGTGGAACGTCCCAACAGGAAGGTGGAGGTGGCAGATGCAGTGCAGGCCTGTTTGCTTCGCTAACTGATGAAGGAAACTGACGGCGAGCAAATAACGCTATGAGGTTTAGTGCTTTGCATTTGTGCATCCCTGGAACACAGCTTGGCTTTGTTCTTTTTTACTTTGTCATCTCTTCCTCGAATCACTGTATTTACTGTGTAAGGAAAATGTATTATTCACTGTAACATTTTCATCATTCAGTCTTTTTATTTTATTCAAAAGCAGACATTACTCATCCAGCTGTTGCCATGACAATGATAAGTAAAAGGAGAAAGCTGCTATCAGCAATGGAGAGGTAACACTATATTTTGCTGCTTAAATTGCTAGAAGGTACAAAAGCACAGAATTATTTATTATTGAAAATGTAAGGTCATTTACAGAGCGTGTTTAATTTGAGTGATGTAGTATGTATGGCTGTGTTAGGATGGATAGGAATATTATGATGACGACGTTCACAGTATTTTGTAGCCTTGGAGAGGAGAGCGCGGTCAGAGTATTGATTCAATTTAATATTGAAACACATTATTGAAACGTCTTTTCAAACTAATCGCAGGACAGAGAAGAATAGGAATACAAATAAAGGACCAGTACTTTTTGAAAGTACAAACATATCTGGTAGAAAAGTCAAAGAGTAAGGAAGCAGAACATGTACACATATTCTGTAGCAACATTATGGAATTATTAAGGATTTGAAAGGTGAGTTTTTCCACTTAGAGCACCGATTCAGATGACCTGTTCCAGGAACTCAATGAGAAAAGCTTAATAAGAATGATGGGATGTCTGATGAGTCTGACCGGAGGCTTCTGTCGGCTTCAGATATCATTTCTATACGATATCTTGGTGGTTCAGCCTGCTGAGCTGCAATGGAGGAGTAGTAAAGACGGGATTTTGTGCTGTAGCTCTGAAACATACCCAAATGATTTGACTAACTCAGACTGCTAAAAACTAATTTTAGTCAACTTTACAATACGTCTTTACACAGAACGAGGACTGGGGATGTTGCCACATTTAATCACTTACATTGGAAACTCTTAGGAAACAGAATTCACGCTCATGTGGGCACCTGACTCTTGTTTTAAGACCGACTTGAAACATTGTGAACATATTATTTTACTTTTACGTATGAAAATGTTAACATTCAACATGCTGATTATGGACACGAAGAAACACTAGTATTGACCCTACGGTGGCCTGTTAGTGAACCTTAGTGGTTGCATCTCCTGCCTCTGGTTCAAACTCAATGCTGTATTAATAGCTACAATCATGACTGAACTAATCTAAAATGTTTTATTATTGAGCTTCAAAGGGTTAAAAAAAAGTCAGGCTCAAAGGGGATGATAAAAAACATGAACGTCTATATGTTGTGAGACAGTTACAGTCTAACTCATGAGATGTTTGGGATCTGGAGAAATCAACCCTGTTAAGTAGCTTCCAAGCCAGATCAGGTTAAAAATCTTTAAAACCACCTTTAAATGAGGAACTTTCCTGACTCCGTTACAGAGAGCCACGTAGTCATGGATGAGTCCTGATGTCCTGACCCAGCACGGTATCATATATCCACTATATATAGTTTACTCACCAGTGGCTTGCCTTGGGCATTAACCTCGCTATGTTAAAAATGAAAAAATAGAAATCTTATGTCCTTAAAGCGCTTGGAATGACTAATGCATCTGCCAGTGTGATAACCTTCCTGTTCTGTTTAACTGCACTGCCATTGGCCGCTAGCTTCCCATAACATCAGTTTGTGATATATATTCCAGTTTTCCTGCTATTTGATTTAGACGGCATGTTTCAACCAACCTGTTATCAAGTAAACATAGTAGTTACATTAAATTCAGGTATGTTTCTAATCAGTGGAACATTTCAAAAGTGCACTTACTCGTCGTTTTTGGTAACAGCAATGGGCACTGTTTGATGACAGTAGTGAACATGATTTTTAAAGCAAATATAAATCCAATCCACTGATTATTGTGTAAGAAGGCTCAGAAACCTGCGACTGAACCCCGTCCTATTTGTATGGACCACATACTGTACCTGTAGTGGACACACGCCCTCTGAAACGAGTGTGTGCTGTAAAGATGAAAATGATGTTTTTATGTGGGCCGTAATCCTCGTCTCCCGTGTCATGAATTGGTTGAGATTTGCGGCCGATGGTTAAATATTTTCAGCACTGACATGTACAGTATTACTGTTTCCTTTCATTTCTGCAATATGTTTGAAGACATCGGTCACCATTCTTTTGCAAATTTTCCATAACGTATTGGTCACCACTTGCCTTAACAGAATAGGTTTACTGTATATTAGAAATGAAAGCTTATAAATGTACTTTTTCTTTGAGAGTAGAACATTTTATTTAATCCTCCTTCACACCTAAACCTCCGTGAACGATGACTGAATCAAATCTGACGTGGCTTCTGAGGGCGTTGACACATTGTAATGATGAAGTTAAAGACTGAAGGGATATTTTATTTGATGGAATTTTATCTTAAAAATGAACATTCTCTGGCAACAAGAAAAACATTTTAAAATTACATTTAAAAAAACCTCAATATTTTGACCCTTGTTTTTCAAAAGTGTTGTTGGCTAGCAATATGACATGTAACAGAAAATATATCTTCATATGCTGGTTAAATACTAACGCTTAATCCAATACAGTACTTCCAGAGTCATCGTGAACATTGTAACAACACATTTTACAGGCCAGTGGGGATTTCTGTGTGAAAATGTAAAGGATGTCAGACCTATGCATGTTGCAACAGTCTTCTTTTTTCTGTGGATGTGCAATATTCAACACGACTGAAGCATTGAGGTACTTGCTGTGTTTTAAGACATGATCAAACTGCACATTTGAATCATTTAACCAGACTTGTGTCTATTTTAAACTTAAATAAAAACACTTGTAAGAGGTGGTGTCCAAGCAATATGTTTTGGTTAACACATTTGGCACATTTGCGTTTCAGTAAATTCACAATTTATACCTCACAATTAGGATTTTCCTGCTGGCATTATTGACCTCAAACAATATATATAGTTAACCAAAAGTAAGTGTTTTAGCTACATTTGTAGCAGGTCAGTGTTCTCTACCAACGTCAGCATGCAGTCACACCTGTCCATATCACTACAGGTGCATCCTTCATTAGTGGTGGAGAGTGTTGGTGCACTAAGCTCATCAGTAAATATACAGTTCACCAGCAGGAAGTTGCCCACAAACTGCCAACAAAGAGGAAATCTGAGTGGTGATCTGGAATAAGTTCTGGGTGGTAGCCTGGTTAGCAGGATGAGCTGTGATGCTTCATTGCAACCCTCCCGTTTCTCCCGGGATTCTCCCGTAGTTTTCCTTCTATCATGCCATCCCCCTGTTTAAATATTAACCCACAAATTCCCAGTGTTTTTAACATTTATAAAAATATTAATAATAATAGGCCTAATTAACAATAATTGGCAGTGTCCCCCTCCGGTACAGCAGGTGGCAGTATGTAGAACATTAGCTGTAACATGATCTGCCAGTCAAACCAGAGAAGAAGACAGAAGACACATAACGAGAAGAACAAGAAACATAGAACTCTGGTTCACACTCCGGTACGGCAGGTGGCGGTGTTGCACCACCCGCCATGCAAGTGAAACACGAAGAAGAGGAAGTAGCAGCAGTTAGCCTTGTAGCTAAGTGCGTTGACATGGCAGGAAGAGCAGCAGCCTGCTGGTTAACATGTTAATAACGCTGTGCTACGTCTACCTGTGGGTCCGCTTTCACAAGTGCTACTCGGTGCTGATCCGCAGCGGCCTGAGCCGCCTGACCAGCAGCAGCTTCAGCTTCAGCCTCTGCTCCAGCTCGGCCTCGGCTCCGAGCAGCCCGCTGCCCCCCGAGGACCCGGTCTTCCTGCAGCTGGGGGACAAAGCCGTCTATGTCACGGAGCCTCAGGTTCGTGGTGACGTTCCTACAGGTTCGGAGCCCGGGTTCTGTCGGGTAGCATGCGTTATGCATCTCAGAGGTTCGTCCTGTTCTCTCTGAAGACGAACCTGTCAGTATTAGTATGACCGGGTCAGAGCCCAGCCGGTCTCCTGGTCCAGTCTTGTTGCTGGTGCTGCAGCTTTGCGTTTGTGTCGTTGAAGAGCTACAGATGTTCTCCACACCTGCAGCCAGGTACCAGTTAGCTGGTACTTCTCATTTTGGAGACTTGAGTGCAGAGTTCATCACTGAAAAGTGTTTTTCGGTGTAACTAATGGACATAATAAGGATTTCAGTGTTTCCATCAGTTCTTTTATTGTCAGCCCAGCTGCAGCCTGGATGACGTCACCACTAGATGCCTCCTGTCACTAACTACTAATCAATGTGTCCCAGCCTTGTAATGTGAGTGATTCTTCTCTGTGCTGCCCCCCAGGTTTGTGACGACCTCAGCAAGTGGACTGTGCTGTTGGGCTCCTCTCTGGTTTGTGGTCCACGAATAGAGGATGTTTCATTCATCGTAGAAGCTAGAGGACACAGAGTGGGCTACCATTCTCCTCACACCGCCAATAAGAAAGTAGGCATCGCACATCGCTCAACGAGTAATCTTCTCAGGGCAATCTTTTCTAATCAGCAGATGTATTTTGGCCTGATTTCCACCAACTTCACTGTTAACCGTCTCATGAAGATGTACATTTTCCCTTTATATTCATCACAGTTATATGTATTATATACATTTGTTGCACCCATAATCTTGTCATACTAAACAATAACGCGTTGTATTTCCTGTAAATGGTACATCATAGCTACTTGTATGAGTCAGAATGAAACATTCTGTAGCGTAAACAAGATGAGACTACATTAGCATGTTATGGCGACAGATGTCCAGGAACACAGTTTATTTGTTAAAAATCAGTGTGGTTGTTGCGCCCCTGGTGGCCAAACACTTCCAACCATTACACAGTATTCTTGATCCACAGTAAACCTTGCTAACCTAGTCAGTGGGGCCTCAAAGACCGAGACTTTTCAGTGATTTGTCTCATTTGGACATTCAGAGCCTCCGTAGTGAATGTGGTTATGCAATCATGTTCTGCAGCATTGAGTCGTCAATGAAACCCACGTTTCAACTGCAATGGTTGAAGACTATTAGTCCCACCTCCCGTGTCCTGATTGGATCAAACTTCAAATGTCCAGGCTTACGTTTATCCATGACACTGTCTGCTCCACCAATCACCATCATAGGGTTTTGGTCTTTTGAACCACCAATCGGCATGTTTTTTGGAAATTTGAATAAACGGAGGGAAACCAGGACGAAGTGTGTTTTTGCTTGCGTGAAAACATACAGACATAACAGATTTACATGACAGTTAACCACACAACCAACACAAAGACGAACAAAGATGGCAGAACTAAGATACACAACTGAGGAAGCTCTGGAAGAACGAGTCACTAGGCGACGTGGTGGCGGCGCTTGATCATCTGCGCTTGATAATATTGTTCTTGCTCCCTCAGTTTGTTCAGAATTTATGAAAGATAATTTACACTTTTTGTAAATTTGCACTTGAGAATATAGTTCTCTAATTTTATGTATACTTTTTGAAAATTATTTTCACTATTTGAATTTATAATTAATAATTTACAAATTATTTGTATATAGTTGGTGAAAATGTTCACTGTATGTTGCACTGTTGACATTTGTTCATCATGTTGAATTAAAAGCAAAATCCCCCTCTCGCCCCTCCGGGCGGTCTGACCCTCCTTCCAGCTCAGGTCCTCTACCAGAGGTCTGGGAGCTCATAATTACTAGTCTGTTTTTATTTAGTAAGTTTGACAATTGCATGTAATTAAATTTTACAGAGAGAGAGCTCTAACCAACCAGTGCTGTGTGTTGTCTGCAGGTGCTGTGGTCGGACTACTGTCGTCCTCTGGCCTGTAGTCCTGGCCAGCCGTTCAGGGCAGTGGCTCAGGCCAGTGTAGATAACTTCAGTCGGCTCGGGGTGGCTTTTATTGAAGATCGCCTTCAGCTGGACAATGGACTTATGCCGTCAAAGATAGTCCGTATGTTGTCTTACATGTTTACCCTTTTTATATTTGATTGTATCTTCAGATCACCGCCACCTTACTATCCCTCACAGTGCACATTTAATTTAATGCATAGTATTATGTTCTGTTTTGTTAAGTTAATTTAGTGAAAGTAAGTTAACCAGCAAGAATAAGTCATGGCAAACTTTACTTCTTATGAGTCCTACTTACATAAATCTTTTCAATGTCCATTAAGCAATAAGCACACAGAATTATCACCGCTCTGCAGCTCCCCTCAGCTCTACAGAGCATTTCTGCCTCTTTTTATTTTGGTTGTATGGCCCTCAAACTCTCGCTTCATCCGCCATGTTTCCAGTGGCAGCAGCAGACAGAGAGAGAGAGCTGTTTTCAGTGAAATAACTCTAATAGCTCCCAGCACCAAACAGCAGACAGACAAAGTTACTGACTAGCTGGTGATTATTGTGAAGCTTCTAGCACCTAAAGAGCCAGATATGATCCTCAGGAGTTGGTGGAAACCAAACCAGAGAGAAAGGAGAGGGAATGTTCTACTTCCATTTATGATGAATTTGTTGGATGTGTAAATAGACAACTGTTCGCTAACACGTTCACATGTCAACTTTGTTAAGGCACATTCTTGTGCTCCCAAATGGCTAAATTCAGCTTGAACTATTTTCATACCTAATGTACTGTTTACCTATAGTTTTACGGTGTTAACAGAAACACTTGTAATATTTTTTTATTTACAAAATGCAAGTCTCCAGATTACTTTTTTATATTTTTGTGACATTCCCATAGCTGTCCTCCTCCAAGAGTCCACTCTCAGTGAGCTGCTGGAGAAGCAGTGTCCACGGAGTCCGAAGACGGAGACGTCACCGTGGCTCTGTGGCACCCACGCTGAAGAGGGTGTCGCTGAGCCTCCGCCTTGTCACCTGTCCGGTGACTACAGGCACCTACAGTGCCGTAAAGGCAGTCTTTTCCTTACCTTGGAGGCAAAGAGGAGGCTAGAGGAGCGTCGGGGGTCAGAGCCCCTCCGCAGCACCCAGGATCTGGGACCTGTTGGTGACTCAGAGGACCATTCGTTGGGGAATCCTCACCACATGGAGGGCCATGGACACCACCTCCATCTATCTAGCTGCCACGAATGTTTGGAGCTGGAGAACAGCACAATCCTCTCTGTCAAATATGCCTCAGCTGAGAACATTCCAGACCTTCCCGATGATAACTCCGTAGAGCTGTATAGTGGGGACGAGACTCGGGATGAAGTTGAGCATGATACCAAAGGATGTCATGGCCAAAGCGTTGGATTTGCCTGTAATAGCAAACCGCCGAATGTTCTGGTGTACACAGGTGGTTGTCAGGAGCGTTTTCAGGCAGTTAGTCAGCTTTTATCAGAGTGTATAAACATGGACAGCAACATAATATATCCCCTCCAACCACAGCAGGCTCTGAGCGATCCTTGGCTGGACAACACTAGGCTCCTGGTACTGGCCGAGGAGGAACCCCTGACCCCTCAGCTTCAGACCTGCTTTCTCACCTACCTGAGCCAGGGTGGCAGGGTTTTGGGGCTAACCTCCACTCTGTGCCCTGCAGGCCTCTGTCTGGAAGGCAGGGAGAGGCGACGCGGGAAGGTCAGCAGGCTGAGTTTTACCAGGGAGGACAGCACAGAGCTGGAACTGAGCCTGTTGGCCAGCGGGAAGGTCTACATCAGGGATACTCAGGGAGGAGGTGAAGTGGAACTCTGGGGGGAACTGAAAGGGGACGTCCCTCATCAGAGGGACATGGTTATAGTCAAAGTAACCCATGGAGGGGACGGCGGGGAAGCTGTCCTCTGTCAGGTAAAGACATGACATTGAAAGTGATGATTGTAGTAGTTTACAGGGTAGAATGTTGATTAAAAGTTTCAATGTTCAAACATTTATTTTATGCTCGTACAGCTAAGTGGCCACATTATAGATGCACCTGTACAAAGATAAAGGTGTTCAGCTTTGACTGTCAGAGAGGTATTAATTTAACTGTATGAGATGATTTATGGTTATAGATGTTGCAGTTTGCAGTGTTGTTGAACTGCATTCTTTGTTTCTAATGTTTTGCACTTCACTTCAGCTTTGGAATGCATTTTGCACAAAAGAGGAGGGTGCACTTTGTCCAGCATCACTTACATCGGAATCACAAATTATCACTGTTAATGTGGGCGCCTGACTGTTGTTTTAAGACAGACTTTCCTTTTACCAAAGCAAGACAGAATGTTGCAGCTAAGCCTGAATACTAACCTGACCAGGGTAGTCTACAGGGAGTTTCCATCGTAACTTACGTCATACTTATTGAAACCTTCTTTGTGAAACAGAATGTTCTCAAAATAGGCCTGATTTTTATTTCAAAGTGATTATTAAACACCCTCAGATGATGACGGCTTTGTCCCCCAGTTTGTGCTACAGACACATTTTTATGGAGGACCACGAGTGTCACGGAAATGGTAATAAAGCATTTCATTGATTTATAAGTAATTGTACAATAAAAATAGGCGTTATTAAATGTGTGTACAAGTGGATTTAATAATCTATAAATACATAGACTACATTACTAAGCAGTTCATTATTTGATATTTTAATGGACAATAAGAGGAATTATAAAATAATTTACAAATGAAATATTAATCCATCAATAAATAATTAACATTGAAAAGTGATTTAAAAAACAAACATAACAGTCCGTACGTAGGTCATTTAAAAATACATTAGTGAATCCATAAATAAATAATGGAATTTAAAAATCTATTTGAAAATGGGGTTTGAAAAGAGAAATAAATAACTGGATTCACAAATTGAATTAAGAATACAGATTTTAATCAGGCATTTAAAAAAGCATTTTCCATTTGATTTCTAATTTCCCTGCTGCTTTTCCTTTTCCTGTTAGCTATTTGATTTGCTCAGTCATTTAGTTTCTCTTTTTAGCCTTTGTGTGACACTTTGGGTCGGTGATAGCCAGTCAGAGAGCCTGTTACATCACATGGCTAATTTGCAATGTTTAATCTCGTTTTACCAGCTCATGGATTAATATGTAATTTGTAAATTATTTTTATAATTATTCTTTTTATTGTACATTCAAATAATAATAATAATAAACTTTATTTATATAGCACCATTCATTCAAGAAATGCAGTTCAAAGTGCTTTTCAAAAATATAAAAAAATATATAATGAATTGCTTGGTAATGTAGTCTATTTATTTATAGATTAATAAATCCATTTGTAAACAAATTTAATACTGCCTATTTTTATTGTACAATTACTTTATTAATCAATGAAATGTTTTATTACTATTTCCGTGACACTTGTGGTCCTCCTTACATTTTGGTCAGTATTTAAAAAAGTATTGAGGTGTGATACCCATCTTTTTCAAACACTTGCAGCACAAACGACACGCAAACTGTGTCTCCATCCAGACGCAGCTGTTTGATAAATATAATCCGCTGCACCACAGCTGTGCCTGCAGCTTCTCCATCTGGCCCACAAAGTCTTATCTGAGTGTTTGGTGAGCATTCTGTGAGTATGGCTGGTGTGGAAGTTGAACCGCACAGTGCCAGATATATGCCCCATATATCAAATGAGTTTTAGGTATTAGGTTAGAGAATTTAGAGGTACTAATTAGATTTTAATAAGTGGACTTTGTTAGGGGGCGTGCACAGGCTGGGAATGTTGTGAGGATATGTCTAAATTACAAGTGCTGTTTGGTTTAATGTATTTATTTGCAATTGAAAAACAGTTGATTCCTGTTGAGGCTGGGACTGTCATTGTCTGTTAAGTAAGTTGATGTTTCAAAGCTTGTTGGACATGCTGTATGTCCCCTGTCCTCAGGTCCACCTGGAAATGGCTCCTGACTCCCAGAATTTGAGCTCAGAAGGTTTTGATGAACTGAAGGTCAGCAACGCGCTGCGTTATGAAGTCTTGACAGAAATCCTCACCTCTCTAGGCCTCAGCTGTGAGCTGAACCAGACTCCAGCCCCAAGCCCAGTCCACCTGCTGGCCACCTCTCAGGTAAGTCAGTACTTTATCAGGCCTCAGGATTAGGTCATAGGTCACATTGCTAGTCTAGTCACCGTCTTGTCAGCTGGGGTGATCTTGGCATCCGAAAGTCTTTAATAGATCTGTCTGTGACTCCTATTTAACATTATTATTATTATTTAAAACCTCAACAACATGGGAATAAGTAGATGACCTTTCTGATCATCTAAGACTCGATGGTCTATCATTGTTGGCAAGAAAATGTCTAGTGTTATCTGTCCATTTGACGTTCTGCCACGCCTTGAGAACAAATATCAATTCAACCAGCATCCTCATCATCCACCACCTAACCATTCATCCACTCATCCCTTCATCCGTCCACTCACACACACAGTGAGCAACAGATTGTTTTTATTAGTTAAATGTGTGAGGGGCGGCACACATTTTCAGCAAACCACATGTGGAAACAATTGGGCTTCCTGAACATATGCAAATATATGCAGTAGGCTTACATCAGGTCTGTGCACAGAGTGCCAAAACAAACATGTGAGGGCAGATCCAGTCTTTGATCAGCCATCACAGTGACCGACTGCAGCCAATGCTGCTCACTTTGATTCCTGGAAAACATTGAGGTTCACTTAATTAAGTGAACTGATTAAGTCTTGAATGAAAAGGTTAAAGATTGTGTTTGGAATGGTTGAAAAAAATGGAATCAATGAGAATAGTGTGTGTGTGCGCAGATTAATAATTAATATGAAAATAACTCACAGCTGCGTCTTCCAGCGCCACCAAGGTGCGAGGGCCCGTTGGTCGCTGCTTGCAGCTTTAATTTAAATTGTCATCATTTTTAAAACCTTTTTTTTTCCTATGTGACAGTCAACTAGGAACTGTCCATCTGTAAAACTTTTGTACGGATGTGTAAGAATTTATTTTGCACTGTCTCATAAGTTTGAGGGAGTTTGTCAGGGAGCGGTGTGGTCATTGTGGAGTAGGAAGAGTGCATTTCTCAGGAGCGACCAGTAGGGGTAGTCAGAGCTCCAGGTTGCTGCGAACCAGTCCTTCAAAGCAGCTATGGTCATGTGTAGAATGGGACCCTTGCACTGACTAGTATCAATGAAGTGAGGTGTCGTATTTGGGCACAGAGCCTGGAAAAGAATGGTAGCAGGAGTACTGTTGTTGTTTTTGTCTTCTTTGTTGTATGTTTGGATTACTGTGTGACCTTTGACCCTGCTGCACCAGCCACTCTGTCCCAACACGTAGCTGGCTGATGGAAATTGGGGGCTGCACAATTGTTTCCAGATTGTTGTCTAGGTTGAAGAGGAGGGCTGGTAGCTCTTCACCTCTCAGCTCCTAGTGTTTATGCTTGAATTGCTTCAGTAGCTTTTATTCAGCCCTAAAGTTGTCGCAATGTTTTGGTCCATCAGGGTGGAGTTTTCCATTAGTGCTTATTGTCGGGCATGGCCTCTCGCTCTCAGCAGGTTGGAAGCTTTTACCTGAATAAGTAGATTTTTTTTTTTTTTTACAGATTTCGTCTCGTTCATGTGGCAAATATAAGTAATTTTATCATCGGAACTTAATAATCAATGTAGTCAAAGCCCAGAAATCTAATCTATGTGATCTTGGCCTTGACATTTACAAAGGCAGCCAGTAGTGGCCCCACGAGCCTCTCTATAAGTCTCTATATTTGGTGGCCAAAGTACATTTTTGGTGTGCCAAATGGGAAAGTTACGAAAAAACAATCCAGAAAAGGCAATTTAACACAACTGTCCTTAACTGTGACACTTCAATAAATGAAAGTATATTTCAATAACAATTTATTTAAATTGAAAATCCAAAGTTCTTTGTAAAAACATGGTGCATACTTTCCCTCACAGTCTCTTAGTTTGGATTTGGGATGTTTGTGGAACTGTAATGTTACTTTGAAGGCAAAGTAGATCCAGTATTTGGATAAAACTAGGTGGCCTACATGGAGTATCTGGTGGCCACGGGCCATAGGGCCATGGCTAATGTCGAACCCTGCAATGACATAGAGTTAGTGGAATAAGATCACTGGCATTAAAAAATGATTATTGATTAGTTAATAACAGCATAGCTCTGTAAGGATGTGTTGTATTGACAGGAAATCAAAATGACATATAACAGAAAGGTAATGCACACCAGAGGCTGCAGTGAGGTGCTGAGCACTGGACGTAGACTTGATAGTTGTAACACGTTGCACACTCTGGCTATTTCACTTTTATTCAGAAACTCAATCAACAACAAATGAAGTAATCAATGAATTGTTTTAAGTGGCTCCTCAAGCAAAAAGGACAAACATGCTCTGATAGCTGTACCAGCTGTACAGCATCTGTACATGTCCGTGCTGCCTGAGCTGTAAACCTGGGTTCCACGTCCCCCCAGCTGAGACTGGTGGCGCTGTACTCCATTCTGCTGCATCCCTCTGTTGACTTGGTTACAGGGAGCTCAGAATCCTGCTCTCAGCCACTTTCTCTGAAGTAGGTACATCATACACAATCATGGCAGCAGACCAGACGTCTCTCCACTCTGTGCCATCCCATACCTGCTGCCTCAGCTTCTGGATGTGCTCCCTATCACAAAGAGCTGTAGCATACCACCTTCCAAACGTTTAACTGGCTCCTCTGACACTGATGGACTTGAAAGCACAACCTTCAGAAAATGCTTCTTGATTTCTCTGCTTTACTCGTCATCCCATCCCACTTTAAGTTAGTTTCAGTTAGTTTTTACATGCTGCTGTGGTGGCGATGGTTGTCATGTCATCCATGTTGAGCTTCTCTCCCCCTATGACCCACTTAGATTCCGCCTCTGCTCCCAAGCAGCTTCTCCCTTTGTGTATTCTAAGACCATATCTGCAGTTGTCTTTTCCTTTTGATTCTTGGGCTTCCATTCAAGTGCTCTCCCTCCTCGTTGTCAGGGGTCAGGGGTCCTGCCTGTGACTCATCTTCCACCCTCGCTCTCACTGGTATGCTTTTTAGTTTTGCTTACTTGCAGCTTTAAATGGTGCCATCTACAATACAAGGCTGCTGCCATCATGGATTGCCACTCCATGTCAATATTGAGTTCCACTGTGGCTGAGTGTGAGTGAGGCACTGTGCTGTTGTCAGTATAGCAGTCGAACAATATGACCACCTAAATATACTTATGACGAAACTTAAATCCAAATCGCGAGGCAAAATTTGCACACTCTTAAAAGGGTACCCCAGCAATTTAGAATTAGAAATCCAAATGTTGGGGCACTTGCAACAGACCAATTAAATTTAGGAATGGCCAAAACTGAAGGCTGAGATATTCTGACTTTTAGCATCTATTATGGGTCAAACTCCAAATCGTTGGATCCTGCGATGCTGGGTATTTCTGCAAAACAAATCCCCCAACTGACTCAGACTTGACAAAGCTTCTCCAAAGCCACGTAGAACATTATCCAACTGTTTTCACGGGCACAAATGTGTTGTGTTTGGTTTTATCCAGTCAGGCTTGATACAACTCAAAGAGTTGAAAGAGACTAAAACGGCTCGCTCCTCAGGGCAGAGAGACCGAATTAGACCGTGTAATGAATTCTTTCAGCACATTTATTTCAACCTCTTATTGTGGACATTGTTTTCTCTCTGAAATGTGTTGGGATGCGATACAGTGCCAGCAGTTAAACATGTGATTAAACGTGTGATTATACCACATTTATACAAAGTTAACCCCCGAAAGCTGCCGCCGGCTAAAAGTAGCTATCGTTTGAAAATGTTTAATAACTTGAAGAAATTAAGGTAACTTGCACAGATAATATAGTCCTCTCTCATTTTGTGTATACGTTGTAAAAATTATTTTCAAGTGTTGAAATGATTTGTATATAGTTTGTGAAGAGATTTCACTACTTGTAGTTTACATTTGTTGTTCATGTTGAATCGATTGAATAGATTTTTCTGAAACAGTCACTTTTGCAACAGTGTCCTCTTATGATATATTTATTCTTTTTCTCTGAACGTTTTGGACACATCTACATAGTCAGGAAATGAAATATAGAAATGCACCTGTTTTTCACTGAAAAATAATATAATAAATGGCTGTAACTTACTTAGCAAAGGTCAGATGTAGACAGAAAAACGTCCAAGTACAACTTAAAAAAAAACAAAACTTCCTGTGGTTTTGTCTGAGTTCACAGTAAAAAAATAACACCAAATATTTCCAGGCATTTTTAAAATATTCTGATAAATGTATCCATTCGGGGACTTTCACTGAGCCAGACTGGAACTTCTCCTGAATCAAATGAGGTGCGGCACTTGATGCCTGCTGCCAGAATAGGAAAAACAAAGTAAGTGTTCTAGGTCTTTGAGGGTTAAACTAAGTTGTACTGCCCCCCATAGTGGCTACCTAGGACTATCTATATTGTGCAGAAGCTATTCCAAAGTTTTCTGAGGCTGGTTGAGGCAGTCAGCATGTCAGGTTGTACATCCAATAACACTTTTGACAGAATAGTGTGGATTTGGCTGTGAACAGTTGGTCTGTAGAAAATGGCTACAGCACATTTTCTTATTAAAGAAACAGCTGATGGTATTATTGTCCTTCTCTGCTAATCTGTCTTCCACTCAGGAGGCCAAGGCCAGCTTCATCAAGTGGCTGCAGACACGTGCAGATCAGCATGGCCTCGTCACATTGTCGAAGGCCTCCTTCAGGATGGTGTCCTGTTCTGAGCTCCAGGATGGTCCTTCACTGCCTGAGGGCTCTCTGGCCCTAGTCACTGACTCTTCAGAGTCCCAGAGCTGGGCGCAGTTCAGCATGGAGACCTACAGCAAGAACCTGAAGACCAGCCTACTGGGACGCACCGTGCTGTACGCTGAGGTGGTCACATCTACCATGGACCTGTTAGAAGGGTAACGCATGTTCCTCTGATCTCGTTTACTGTTTGAAATGTACACCGAGTCCAGCAGCAGCATATTCTCACAGGCAGAATGATGACTTTGTGACCAAAAAGACTTGGTTTTGATGTGCACAGGCTAACGGGCCCATCACCACTTGTCAAATTAACTCCCTCAGCTTATGTAGACATACTTAATTTTTCCTTGATTGTTAAACACACGCACAGGCCTGAAATACACACATGCACACACCACACCTATAGATGCCTATACCTATAGATGCATTAATACAGAGAGATGCCAGTTGGGAGCAGTTAGCCTTCAGCTACTAACACCCACCGTTAATGATCCAGAGCCCCTGAAGTCCAGATCCTATTTTTCTTAAAATTAGGTGCTCACAAAATACAGTGGAAAGAAAAGACCTTTGACCCACTGTCACGTTGTCAAGGCCTCCTCAAAGCTTTTCAGTGGGTTACATTCATGGGTTGATTGTGGACTGGCTGAATTTGTGTGTTTTGAAAAGTTAATCAACCGTTAGCTGTGATAAGGTAATAAACACCCAAAGTAATTAAAAACAGCCAAGTGTCTTCAGTTTCAAGAGTGAGTCAGCTGTGCTTCATAACCACGGCTACAGGAATAAATATTCGTATGTCTCATTTTTGCACCTGGCATTTCCTCAGAGCTCTGACTGAACTTGATGATCACCATGAAGCTCTGGTAGCTCCTTCCACTTGACGGAACCTTTATTTTCAATATTATCTTCATGCATTTGCATCTCCTGCAAATGTTGACGCCATTAATCATTTGTCTTTTTTAAGCAGAATCAGCTCTGGATGGATAGTAGTGATATCCTGACGTGCTGAGGGTGGCCAACACTAACCACGTCCCTCGCTCGTATCTATTATTCTGCAGCATCTCGCTGCACTTTCCTCCCGGGCTTTTCCTTTCTTTCACCTGTGCTTCACTCGCTGCACGTTGCAGAGCAGTGAGCGAATGTTGTTGTCGCTTGTGATGACAGGCAGAGGTCGTACCGTCAGGTTAAAAGCAGACGGGGATTTTAGGGTCGTTCATTATTATTTATTTCGTCGTCTCTGGTTACTTGTAAATTTTAATACTATCCCTATCTAAAGGTAAATCTAAAGATAAAGCAGATCTATATAATGTAGCTGGCTCTGTGTGTGTGAGAGCATTTCATGATTGAATAATGTCAAATGTGTTGCATGTATTTCTTTCAGCAGTTGCAAATATGTGCTAATCTGGAGGGAGAGAGGGTGAAGGGAAGGAACGATAGCGATGCAGCATGTGTGTGTGTGCACATGCTGTGGTGGGAGGGTAGCCGGGCTGGAACTAATTTAATGCCTAAGTGACCTCACTGCAGCAAAGGCAAGTTGCACCTAATAGACTTCTTTGTCTGTATCCACACATGTGAGTAAAAGTGGCTGTTGAGCGGGTCGATCAGGCAGCAGGTGGGAGCAATTAAAACTGTCATAAAGTTTGAAAAATGGATTGTGGACCAGCACTGAGCTGATTGGAACAGACAGTGTTGTCATTAAGGTTATACAAAAACTAAAGCAGGGTGAATGAGTGGGCCATACAGCCCCAAACCTGTTGCTGTAGTCTGATTTCACTGCTAATGTTTGAGTTTCCAGATGTCCCTCTGGAACAGCCTTGATTAATGTTATTATTAAGGAATGCCTGTTTTATTTCGTCAAGCATTTTGTTTATTGAGTATTCAATATGATACTGGATATTTTCCGAGACAGGTTGACAGTTTTAGAGGAATGCTAGTGGGAGCCTACAGAGTTTGTCGCTTGGTGCGGCAGTAAAACCTTTTGTGTTCTGTGTGTAATTTTACTAACCACATTACTATTAAACAAATGATTTTGTTGGACAATACTTGTTTAGCTAACTGGATTTAAGGGGCACACTGATTTTAGCCGTGGCTTTGTCAAGTCTGAGTCTCTTGAGTCAATTTTATCTTGGGGAATTTCTTTTTACACAAATAGCCAGCAATGATTTGGAGTTTGACCCCTAATTCTAAAATTCTAAAGAGCTTTCTGTTTGACAATCAGGAGCTAAAATATAATGTTCACAGACTCAAACTCCACAGGTAGATGCAATATTTTACTGCTTATCCACATTTAGCGGCTTATCCACATTTAGCGGTTTCTGTACGTTTTATTTTGTCATTTTAGTTTTGAATGCATGTATATATTTTTGACATTGTGGTATTGCTGCTTTTACTTCAGTAAAGGGTTTGAAGTTCAGGTTCATACGATTTTCCAGCCAAACATGTGAAATGTCATCATTTTATACAGTTGCAACCTGCAAACCTGAGTTTTGGGACCTGAGTTTTGGGACGGACTCCAAAAGTCTATTTTCTTGTAGGAAAAGTCAAGTTAAATGAGACCTTTTGGACCTCGCCAAAAACGTGGCAGCAACATGTCTGGACCACCAGAGATGCGGACGGAGTTACAAACGTTGATGCAGGACAAAATAAAGGTGTGAATAAATATCTCCATCTCCGCTGGAGACTCAGTGGGCAAGGTTTTGCATTTACAATATTTTTAAGCTTTTTTGTGTGTTTATGATTTTACAAATCCATACCATTGAATATAAAGTAACAATACAGCCCAATAAATGCTACCCCACTAAATCCCTCATCAGGTATTGGTAAATTAGGTATTGCACATGCTGTAAATCTTGAGGAAAAAGCCCCAAATAACTTCTGCTTAATCTTAGCGTAAACACCGATGTTGTACCTTTTTAAGAGCACCACCACTGGACTGTACGATTCTGTTAATCTAAAGGAATATGATAAGACGAAGTAAAGACTGAAAAATATCAGGTGTCAACAGTATCTTAGATGTTTAGGAGGCATAACATACAGCTGCAGCGACCCCGGTTCAGGTCCAGGAGGGAGCCTTTGCTGCAGGTCATGACCTCTCTGTCTCACTTTATTTTGCATTTCACAACAGTAATGACTTGGTGAAATGTGCAAGTAAGCTCATACACACAAATGATACATGACAATACATCACATGCACCAGGACAGCCAGAAATACCGTGGTTACAGAGGTGGGAAGGAGCAAACGCAGGCCTGCCAATATAACAAGCAGAAATATTCAGAGGTCTTTGTTCTTAATACTGCACATGATGATAAACAGACCTTTTATTACTTTTGGTGGATGTTAATGGAATAGCATCTCATTTGAAAAGTACAGTTACATTGTTAATAACCAAACACGATGACTTTGAGTTGTGTTGTATGTTGTATGTATATGAGAAGGACGAAGCAGCTCCAGGCTGCCTGACACTGAGCAGCTGCTGGAGGCATCGCAGGCTCAGTGGCCAGCAGGCTGTGTGTTGGTGCCTTGTAATCATAGCCAGTACTGAGGGGCTTGTTACTGTTCTCACAAGGTCACACCAAACTGGGATCTCAATGTTTTTTGAGTTTTGGCTTCACGCTCAGCAGCAGTCAGACACAGCGATGCCCCCCCCCCTCCCCCCCGTATGTACCAGTCACATGACTAGTGGAGGGGGTCCATTACAAATGGTTTTATATTCATTATTAAAGGAGAAGTTGGTCATTTTGGGACATGCGCTTATTTGCTATGTAGTGGAGATTAGAGAAGATTCATAGCACTCACCTGTCAGTCCGGTTAATACACGGCTACAGCCAGCAGCTGGTTAGCTTAGCTTAGCACAAAGACTGGAAACAGCTAGCCTGGCTCTGTCCAACTGTAACAGTCCACCTACCAGCACCTCCAATGCTTACTAACTTCTTCTTCTTGGATTTCTGATTTAAATATAAATGTGCTGTCTGCGGCTGCTTGTATTCAGGCAACATTTAGCAGTTGAGAACTTTGTCGTCTTTTTTATCAAATTCACAATTCAAAAAAAAGGAATCCAGAATGGAAAAATAATCATTTCAGCATCAGTGTTATTTGAAAGATTGAATGTTTAGCATTCCATGCGGTGGAATATAATGACACCGATACAAGACAACAGGATTACCATACATTGCAACTACTGCCTAACGCTTCTCATCACAAGTGATTAATCTGTTAATTCGTTCTGATTAACTGTCAGAACATTTTGAAAAACACCCATCACAAGTTCTTACAGTCCAAGAAGTGCGTCTTCAACACGCGTCTTAGAACAGCTTCTTTTCAGTCAAATCAAATATATGTAGAAAACACTTAACTAACTGGTTAACTAATAGCCTCAGCCGTTTACAGCCACCCACAGCCATGTTGCTGTGCTAATTGAATAATGAGCAAAGCATTACATGAATTCTTGATGGTTGATTGAATTGTTCAGACCTTCTCAAAACCCTCAATTAGCATCTGTTGTTTCAGTCAGTACTTTCATGGATTCCATTTAGTGTCTGACTGCTACATGTTAGCGTTAGCAACAAGCTGTTGGTGTTTAGTTAAGGATAGTTAACCGTGTGGAAGTGTTTATTTGTGAAGAGGTTGGGATAAGAGACTACAGGGCTTTGCTAACACCACTTGTCTGGTCCAGAGAGCATAATGATTCTCTTCCTGCTCTGCTGAACCTGATCCCTGTGCCTGGAGCGACACACTTCCTACTTGTTGACTTTTTCTTGTAAGAGCTTCAGGCTCAGACATGAAGACTCAAGGGCCCACTTTTACTTTTGTTTTCCTTTTTCCCCTCCAAGGAGATGCAGCACTGGATGTAAATGTAATCCTGATTATTTTCCCTTCTACTTGTGGCCATGCGAGTTCTGTTTTCCATGCTGTCTGCGCGTGGAAAGTGTTTTTGGCATTCACCCAGTTTTTATAAACACTGTCGCTTACTTTCATTATTCTAGAATTCCAACTTCTATGACTGAGAGTCACATTAACAGAATGCCGTACAGTAACTGCAGTGTGAGACTTCATACTCTGGAATTCTGAATAGGAAAACAACCTGAACAAGGGACTCTTCTACTTAAAACTGTTCCAGTTGCTGGGCAAAAGCCCTGGCAATCACTGTTTGTTTTGACAAGCAATCCAATATCCAAACTGACACTGTATGGAATTAGAGTCCTGTTTCCTGTGAAAACTACTAACCACAGGACATACACAGGGGTTTGGTGCAGAGAAAATGGATTCCTCATAACTGTGGCAATAGCTTCCACCATAGAAATCAAATTGGTCCAATTGACCTTGTATGCTCCACCTGCAATTATAAAAGATTGTAAGCAGATGCCTAAACGGCCTTATTTCTTATTCTGGAGAACATATGGTGCAGTGTTTGACTTGAACTTTTTCTGTCCAGTGGAGGGTGTGTTATCCTCCGCCCTCCACTGGTGACTCCAATCATGTCCCATGCAGCTTCACCAGCTTCACCAGCCTGTTGGCAAGCAGCTTAATCTGGTTATCCAAAGACTATGTGCAGTGTTAGGGAGGAGAACTACGATAGAATCTTTTTCTGGTTGGTTTATTTTTTCATTTTGTCCAAATAAAAAGCTAATGGCTGCATTTTTACAAGCTAACACAAACTCTCTTAAAAATGCACATTTTCACATTTTTCTTGCGCTTTGAGCAAATTGTCCAGTGTCCCTGCAGCAGTCCTGCGCTGGCTGTTCTGCACTGACCTTTGCAGTATTTACCGCTCTGCTACTCCGCTGGTGCTTGCAACAAACCTGGAAGCTCCGTCTGCATGCAGATATTTTGCCAAGCGAGTATCTTTTTTTGAACACAAGTCATTTGTTTTTCAGCTATGACTTCAGTCAGTGGTCAACAAAGATCAGCGCAGCTCGGGTCAAAGTTCAACAACTCTGAACCTTCGCTGACTTTCTGTCAGGAGGCAGCAGATATACCATAATGCAGGAGGCACACAAAAGCTACATGTGAACACACCTTTATCTTACACCTTGCAGGTCAGGTGACTTTCTGACTTTAAAGTCTTTATACATTTTGTGCTTTAAACCTTTCTATAAACATTTAATACAGACTCATTGTATAATGCAAGTCATTGAAAACACAGGTATTTATACGTGAAGCACATGCAACATTTTATTTTGTGTCCACTTTTAGGTCATAAATGTTGCAGGTTATGATCAATATGTCATTTTTAATAGTGCTACATTAAATACATTATTATTTAATGATGATAATTAGTTATTTTGAACGGTCAGTGCTCTGGGAGAAGTAGAGGAGGGTTTAGCTTTTAATCCAAAGGCTGGCTGATGATCAGCTGCACTGTCTTCTACCATCACCTTCACCCACCTGATGGTGGGTTTGATGGAGCTGCAGCTACATGACAAGGGCTGAAGTGATTCTGGCTAAGTAAACAAACTACTGACTGTAAGATGCTGTAAATGGACAGTGTTTGAAATCAAACCACCAGAGTGATATTTTTATACTGTAGTTATCTTGCAACTGGCGTAAACATGAAGCCAGGATACTAACAAACTGCTGAAGTGGCTGTGCGTGTTTCTATTGGCACTACATGACAATTGCCTTTCTCTGAGAAACATCTGATAACAAATTGTCGCCCTGTTTCTCCCTGTTTTTTCCATTCTAACACCCCGATGTTGGTTTTAAGCTTGACATTGTGTTCAAACTACGCTGGGCGGGTGTTACACACAGACTGAGGCCGCGAGTTTCCACCGTTCAGTGTTGCTACTGAGAGGTGTGACACGGCAGGGATGGGAAAACAAACACACCGTAATTTTATTTCTGAAATTCCAAGCGGCTAAAATATTATATAAGGCGCCCTAAATAATTTCCTCAGATAATTAATATTCTATGTTCATGTAATATTTTTCAGGGCCCCTGCAGTCATGCTAACTGTCCTCCTCTTTATGACACCCTGATCTCCCAGTGGAAAACACAAACCAAGCTGAAGGTTGCTGCCGTACTGTCATGTCTGTGAGTGCAGAATTGTGACGTTGCCCATCATCCAGCGCCGTATTGAAGGGCAAAAGCAATGCACCAGGCCGTTTTTAAATACAGCTGGTTTTCACCTGATGACCACTTGTCCTACAAATGGAAGCGCGTGTGTATATATGTATATATATATATATATATATATATATACAGTATAGCCTCAGCTCAACTGGAGAAACAGCTAGGTCTAGGGGCTTGGTGAACAATTCTCCTACAGAGCTGAGGTATTTACAAAAAGAATTGAAAAATAAATTATGAATTTAACAAGACACAACTGATGCGTCCACCTCTCATCCATATATTGAGTTCAGTTGTCTTCCACACAGTGATCCCTGTTAACTAATGAGATTAACAATCCGGCGAACACTGCATGCTGCCACAAGACTTGTATGAACTTCAAACACACAGTTTCAGTGTGACCTTCCTCTATTTGTGCAGCCTTCGTTCTTTACATCTCATGAAAGTCAGCATTCAGTATTAATGCGTCTACATGCTGGTAGAGAAACACGTTCTCTCGCTGCCACTATGGCAGCTGTTGCAGGCTGCAACATAAACTCCAATCGGAGGAGCAGACTTGCTGTGCACAGCGGTCAGCAAAGAGAGGTTATTCATTGGTGCCTCACCTGCCCTGTGGTAATGGAGCAGCCCCCTCCAATAGTGCTATTTAGAAATAATTTTTGCTGTCCCTCAGTAAACAGGATTATAGTAATTAATCACATTTACAGATTAGTGTGTCCTCTCTTATTGATCACCCCTTTGATGCTGCCCAGTGATCAATGCAAACACACTTATGCACAGCAAATCCTGTTTTAAAAATGAGCATCGATGGCAGATATAATCTTTTAATCTCAGATATTTTAATCTGGGAAGTGAGAGGGTTTTTTTGGGGGGGGGGATAAATAGCTTTCAGAAAAATATCTTAAAAATATCCACATCAAATCCACCAACTTAGTCTGTGAATATAACTCGCCGTTTCTTTCCAGGTGACCGGTATCATGTCAGCTTCAGAAGATTTAGGGCATGTTAGAAGGCTGTTTTAAGGAAAGCAGAGCCCCAACTTTCATGCCTTCTTCCTGTACGTGTATGAAAAAGACTTCGACATGCCCATCGCTTATGATCATGTGTCCTCCTTCACCTTTCTTCTCTCACAGACGACTCAGCTGGCGGGTGGGTTTATTCTCCTGACCCCTATGGCTTAGCTAACCCCTAAAACAAAGAGTCCTGAGTAGGGGTTTAGAAGCCCATGCTCTTCCTCTTGGGACAACACTTCCTCCCTCTGTCTATAAGAAACGCCTCTCTGTGTGTCTTTGTTCTGGTCTTGTTAGAATCAGTAGCTGACCGGTCACGGAGCGATCTGAGGAGAGGGAATGGATCTCGCTGCTCGGAGTGACACCGCAGAGCGTCCACTTTATCTCTATCTGGCCTTTGGTCACCCTTTTCTTTTTCTTATTGCACAAGAGCTGCAATGATTCGTCAGTTAATCAACAGAACATGAGTTTAGTTTTCTATCATTGTAATTTTAATGTGTTTAAAACACGGCATTTGAAGACCTCACCTTGGACTCTGAGAAACTGATGAGAGCGGACGGAACAGTTAATTAAAATAAATGAAAGATCTCCATAATGAAAGTAATTATTTGTTGCAGCCCAAAAACAACTCTTCTTATTTTGGTAGCTTTAAACGAGCCTCCAGGTTTCCTGCACTTATGTGGGAGTGAAAACAAAAGTGGATGGTACTGTACATTTTAAACATCCTTCAGTTTATAGACCCACTTCCTGCTTCAACTTTGACTAGGGCTGGAACTCTTTGGGAATCTGAATATTTGATTCGATTCCACCTTGTCTGTAGTCCACTAAATGTGGTGTTTAAGTTTACTATTTGGATCATTGGCTTGTACTGTCAGGATTCCTGCAGTCGTCTGACAGGCCTCTGTGGGTGAGCGGGACAAAGAAAACTCTGGCATTATGGTCTGAACTGGGCAAATCATTTTCTCTCTTTCCCACATCTGCAATCTTGTTATTACGTGTCTTGTCTTCATGTGGATTGTAATTGCCATATTGCATCCCTTTATGGACATGAATGAGATTTTTTTATAACACATTTAGGCTTTTCTCTGAGCTTATGATGGCCTCTGCAACATTCAGTGGCTGTGCTTTCATAATGAGATTAACTTCCTAGTGGAATGAAATTGTAGCCAAGTCTGAGGGAGCTACTGGCCACCACATCTGCAGTGTTATCATGATGATGATTGTTGTTTATTATTAGTGACAGGACCAGATCAGAACTAAATCAGAACTGAGGATCTTAGTGTTTTGTAATGTACAAGTTGATCCGCTATATATCTACTATATAATTCAGGCCCTCACAAGTTGAATGGGCTACATTCCCAAATGTTGCCCCAGCTCTGTCTTGTGTCTAGACAATACTGCGATATCAGAAGAGGCGGTCAGCCGTGGCCTCGCCTGTTTTGTTAGGTCCAGCTATTCTTATTTAAAGCTCATTTTTGAAGCTTGAGGACTCAAGAGTGCCAGAGGGCCCCTGGCCTTGCTCTCCATGGAGGTTGATTGTTGTCAGAGACCTCTCAGCCTCGGATCAGGCTGATTCTCCAGTGGTCCTGCCAAACAGCAGCATCCCCCAGTTACAGCCCCAGCAGGGACTAACCATTTCCTAACCAGCCTGGCCCTCAGCAGGGTCATGCTCCAGCATTAAGCCCTCAAACAACTCTTAACTGTACCATCCCAAATCCTATGTCTGATGATGCAGGCTAGGCAGAACACTGATGCTGTAGTCTCTGGAGCTGCTGCCTGGCCTGAGCCCGTCTCTGAGAAGCTATTAGGACACTAGGTAGGATACTAACAAAAAGAGGGAATGTTATACTAAAAAGGCTGTAACTTTGGAAGATATCCACTTGATTTGTCAAACCTGAAGGACTGAAGTCTTTTAGCTTCAGATACAGTTTTGCACAGTTTGGTCTCTCACCTCTTTCATTGTAAGGGCAGTAGGAAGGTATGTTTAAACGGTCAGTATGAACAGGAGATGAACCTGACTGTTGGTCCAAGACTTATTCTGTAGCCTACATAGCTTGTCATAATCAGTCGCTAATTTAGTTAATAGCCTGTCACCTCACAACGCACTGATCTCACAATCTATACTGAGATATCCATCTATCCCTTTGATCAACAGATGTCTGCTACAAAGCTCTGTACGGCCAGAGTTGGTGCACCCTCACACTGGGTCTGTGCTTAAGCTGATTTACCACTGACCAGCTTTGCATCACAATAGCAGAAAGGCCCTGCTCTCTGCTGTGGCAGCTTCACAATCTTTGTTCACTAGCCAATGCAGGGCAGTTGCCTTTGGTCATGGGATCAGCTTTAATTACATTTGGGGATGAGAAAATGTGCAAACATTCTCCTTGGTTTCCTCCAAACGCAGCCCCCAGCTCTCAAATCAGCATTGTGTTAATGCCCACTGACACTCTGCTAATAATCACAACCTTGCAGGATGCTAATGTAAATACACTTTAAATTATAACTTGCATTAACAATGTTAATAATCTTAAACTGTAAGACTGAACGTTTCAGTCGGTGACCATCTCTGGGGCCTAGTGACAACTGTTTAGTCAGCTGTAGCTAATTCAAATTAATTCCATGAGTTGGAAAAACTGCAAAAGTACTATTTAGACCAAAGGTGGTTTCCTCAACAAAGATGCACCACTCTGAATCATTTGGATTGAATACATTGAAAATGGTCCGTGTCTTTTGTGGTTTTAGAAGAGCAACAGAGCGCAAAATCTGTCAGGGCTGCAACTAATGATTATTTTTGTATGCATTAGTCTGCAGGTTAATTTAATTTATATTAATTGTCTGGTCTTTAAAATTATAATGGGTTTTTTTAAAGCCCAAAGTTATGTCCTCAGATATCTTACTTTAGTTCAATTTATTCATTGTAAATTGCAGTAAGAGCAAGGCTGAAGCACCAACTGAAGGTGTAATAAACAACATCACTGTAGTTCTCCCTGTAAGGCTTGACTTCATCATTCTTCTCTCCCTTTAGGCTGACTCTGAACTTACCGAAGGACGTGGGTTTAATAGCAGTAGCTGCTCGACAAAGCAAGGGCAGAGGTCAGTGTTCAAACCTGCATACACAACATTCACACAGACGTTTCTGTTGGATTCCTCTCTGTTACAAGTATCTCATAGGTGTCCCCCTGCCTGTGTCCTGTGTTTGCTGCAGGTCGGGGCAGGAACGCCTGGCTCAGCCCTCTGGGTTGTGCCATGTTCACTCTGAGAGTCCAGGTTGAGCTGAGCTCCAGGCTCGGACAGAGAATTCCCTTCCTGCAGCATCTAGCTGCTCTGGCGGTGGTGGAGGCAGTTCGCACGCTTCCTGGATACCAGGTGTCAGCCTGCACACTTCCCTGCACAAGCTTCTTCAACACTAAAATGTTTTAAATGTTAAGTGATGTTTGAACATGTTTCATCCTTCGTCAGGACATAGACCTGAGGTTGAAGTGGCCCAATGACATCTACTACAGTGACCTAATGAAAGTCGGGGGAGTGCTGGTGACTTCCACTGTAATAGGATCGACCTTTCATCTGCTTATAGGTAACAACCTCCTCTTTACAACAAATGAGCCTGGAGCCTTAAACTGTCAGTTTCACTCACATGTCAACATTAACCCTTCCTTCACATGACTAACACACCACTTCTGGGCTCATTTTGGTCATGATTTACAATCTGGAAAAACATGGTGGCTCCTCTGGAAATGGCAATTAT
>JAVQJF010038531.1:0-13555 GCA_036023855.1 Gadopsis marmoratus | reverse complement strand
TCCTGCAGCTGGTCTTCCTTCATTCAGCTGGTCTTCCTTCATTCAGCTGGTCTTCCTTCATTCAGCTGGTCTTCCTGCAGCTGGTCTTCCTTCATTCAGCTGGTCTTCCTTCATTCAGCTGGTCTTCCTGCAGCTGGTCTTCCTTCATTCAGCTGGTCTTCCTGCAGCTGGTCTTCCTGCAGCTGGTCTTCCTTCTCTAGATGTTCGACTCAAAGACGTAATGATCAACATGTCATTATCATGATATTCAAGATTAGCCCTCAGGTATTAAAAAAGATATCCTATTAAAACTCCTAACCCCCACAATGCATTACATTAGTCCCCCCCACAGTGTAAATAACGAAAAGAAAAAAGGAACAAAGCTAACGAACCGTTCCTACTGCAGACGGAACGATAAAGAGCTGGCTGCTGGCCCCGGGGACTCTTTTGACCGCACACACCGGAAGTTCGATAGGAGAGCGCAGGTAAGTGTTTACACACTACACTTGACATAATTAACACTTAACAGCCCGGTTAACTTCTGTTGTTCATCTCAGCTGATTCTTTCATGTCCTTTAGGTGGAGCAGGACAGTAGCGCCCCCTGGCGTCCGGATTAAACACTGCTCCGCCCGCAGTCACATGATTTCAATAAAGGTTTGAATACATCCAGTCTGTGTGTCGGCGGCCATCATTGTAGTTTAGTGTTTGGGATCCGCCCCAGTCAGACACTTTAGTTGTAGTTTCCAGAGAACAGACGACCCAGAGCTTTCAACCACACGTCGGCGCTGTCAGTCATGTTTAAACTCCAGCTGACAGGCTGCTGGAACATCTGGCGCAGCCTGACAGCTTCACCCGTAACGTGTAATAACGTACAACTGCAGTGTTCAAATGGACATTTTGTGAGAAGATTGTGTTTCTAAGTGCGTCTTGGACAACAGATTTGTGGATGTTTCAAGAGACAAATAAAACCATACAATTAAACGATGAGAAAATAAAATAGTCAGCAATAATAAAGGATAATATGTCATAAAGAGATGTCAATAATAACACACACAAGTCACCATCATAGAACTCTGAGATATAAAACAGGAGTCACGTGTGTTGTCGTTCTGTTTGATGCACAGCAGCGAAGCCATCTGATGGTTGATGACTGTTTGTCCCAAACTCAGATAATTACAGCGGCAGCAGCATAAACAGCCTCCTTCCTGTCTGCACTTATCTTCTTTATCACCCAGAACAGAAACAAGCTCAAACTACATACAAACCCCTTTAAGGAGTGTTCAGGAGACGGGAGACATGTTTCCATGTGGGCTCCATCTCATCCCTCATCTGCCTCCAGCTTCCTTCCTTCCTTCCTTCCTTCTTCTTTCCCTTCAATATTTTCCTCCACTTTTCACTTTCCGTTCGTCTTCTTCTCTCTTTCCTACTTGTTATTAGTTTCCGTCATCAGGTGAATCCCCCAAACTGGAGACGTGCGTTTGATGACTTGTGTCCGATTTGAGAGTCAAACCTCGCTGTTCCCAGTTAATTGGAGCCGCAGCAGTGTTGAGACGCGGCCGCCGCCTCCCAGATGTGCGGTGAGTTGCCGCAGTGAAACCCGAGCCTGCTCCGACACACTGTATTTTGGGATGTTTTACACGGGGCAGGACAAAGACACGTTAGCAGGCTGCAGCCCAGTGTGAGCAGATGTTTCTGCTCCGGGAAAAGAACAGGCGACATTAGTCCTGCAGGAGAAGGAGAAGTCAAGGACGGTAAACTCCTCACTGCAGCTTCTGCTGTAGTTTTAGCAGGTTAACGTGAAGGACAGCTGACTGGATGGATTCTGAGACGAAACCGATGTTTTAAAGGACAAACAGCCGCGTCTGTGGATACAAACAGTCCTTTTAAGTTTGAGACTTTTCTCAACTTTGATTTAACTGTGTTGCTGTGTGTCTCACTGCCCGTTTCGACAGTGAGACAGCTAATAACTAGATTCAAATGTTAAATATATGCGCTAACTACCAGCTAATGTTACACCTGTGGGTTAGATAACAACAAGCTAATGTTACCTGCTAGAAAGTAACTAACAAGCTAATGTTACCTGCTAGAAAGTAACCTGCTAGAAAGTAACCAACAAGCTAATGTTACCTGCTAGTTAGAAACTAACAAGCTAATGTTACCTGCTAGTTAGAAACTAACAAGCTAATGTTACCTGCTAGAAAGTAACCAACAAGCTAATTTTACCTGCTAGAAAGTAACCTGCTAGAAACTAACCAACAAGCTAATGTTACTGTTTACCTAACCAACTAACTTAACACGCTAATATTACCTGCTAGCTAACCAAATATCAAACAAACTAATGTCACCGTCTTGCAAACAACTAAAACACAAGCTGAAAATACCACCTAGGTACCAACTAAATAAAAACGTAATGTTACCAGCTAGCTACCATCAAAGTAACAAGCACATTTTAGCAGCTAGCTAGCGCTCTCTGGTTAAAAGGACCTAACCATGAGTTAAACTGACTACAAACTCTTGCACACTTGATTTGAAGTTTCCATTTTTTGCTTGAGGAAAAGGCGATGTAAGTGAGCGCCATAACAAACTGGGAGTTGTCCTCAGATGCACTAAAGAAGCTAACCGACTCTGTGGAGGCAACATGTTTGTGTCCACCTGTCGCTGTCAAGTTCTCCAGAGTGTAGAAGCTGTACTTTTTGTGTGTAGCCCGGTAGCTGACCTGCTCTGATCCCCCACAGATATGGCTGAAGATGTCCGTGGACTCTGAAAACTCCTGTGTTTTGCTGTCATCGCGAGACTCCAGGACCTCCTGCGTCTTCCAGACAGCAGATGAGAAAGATGACATCCCAGGAGTGGGAGAGGAGAGGTAACTGACCGAGTAGTCGCTGGCTGTCACACTTTGTTTTATATCAGTTTTTTCTTTCTGGAACTCACAGCAGGAATTGTGTAGGGTCCATGGCCCACTTCATCTTTCTGTGCACACCAAGAGTTGTCACATGGAAACGTCAGCAATGTCAGGTAGCCAGTTTTCTTTAAGGCTTGTGTTCTAAGTGTTGCTCTTGACATACATAGTGAGACCTCGCTGTACTTAAAGGTTGTTATGACCTCTGACCTCTGGGAGGAGCAGCAGGGACGGTCAGAGATGCATTGCATATTGTCTCCTCTGTTACTTTTTTCCCCTCTTCATCTTTTCCCCCTTCAGCTGTTTAAAGGTGCCATGTGAATAAAGTTAGTTTTGTCCTCCCGCAGTGTTCTGGAGATGCTCAGCTTCTCCAAGTTCTCCGACCTGGAGACATGGCTGTGTATGCCGTCCTCGCTTCTGCTGTCCCGGGCCCTGGACTCCACCCACACCTCCTCCTCCTCCTCCTCCTCCATCACCTCTTTTTCCTCACATGCATCCAACCACTCCTCCAACTCCCGTCGCTCCACCTGCAGCGAGCCAGGAGAGACCGATATGCCACTCGGGTAAGTTCAAAGGGCAGCAGAAGATTTGAAGATGGTTTTGCTTGTATTATCCCTTCAGTGTATATTTTACATTACTGCTGATTCGTTTCTAATGATTTGCAGTTTGAGGCAGCCATTGGTTCCCCCCCTGTTTGGATGTTTCACAGTTTCTTACAGTAGAAGATGATGCCTCTGATGGCCACCACATGTCTTGTTTTTAATGATGTTCAAGTAGAGAGAAAGCTCAGTTGCAGCAGTTGCTTAGTTTGGACTGTTTGCTCGTTTTGTCGGTTTTTGACAAAGCAACCAGCAGCATCACATCTAAATTCTCCAAACTGAGAATTGATCCTCTGGACAGGAAGACCAGAGAGGTCTGAGGAAGCATGCACCCGGAGAATGATCCTAAAGAAGTGACGGCAGGTGTCTGATTCAGTTTGACGCCACGATCAACCCTGATAGATAAATATCAGGTCTTGTATAAGGTTATAATGTATTTCAGGCTGCTTTGAAGCAGCATTTTATTTCTTTCTCAGATCAGCCTTCTGCAGCTGATAAGCTGTACAGGTACAGTGTATTCATTGCAGTCCAATTAAATCTGAAAGTGTGTTTTTTGCCGGCAAACAGCAATGATTTAGATAGAAGATGAGTATTAACGGTTGAAGGTTGTGTTTTTAATGCAGTTCAATGTGGGTTTGTTTTTGCTAGCAGACGATTAAAATTTGAATGATGTAATTCAGCAGTTGTAATAACAACATCTGTAGCAGGTGTTGAGGGATGTGGGGTCTGAGCCAGAGCACAGGGTTCAGACAGGTCACTGGCTCCTCTGGTGAAAAGGTGTCACAAATACAGCAGCTATCAATGTTTTCACCACTAGATGAGGTCTGAACAGCTGCTGCTGTGACTCTGCTCACCTGTAGGTGGCGCAGTTTGCAGCTGCTGTAGCTCTGCAGGTGGAAGATGCTGTCTGGTTTCAGCTGATTACAGCAGTCATGTTAATCAGCCAAATTTGATGTATATTTGAGTTTCCTACTGTGAGTAAACGCAGCATTAGTCTGCCCCCCCTCCTTTCATTTGACACAAAGACGTCCTGATCAGCTGATAAACTGTGACATCTGAAGCCCACACAGTGAGGTAAGGGAACACCCCTATTGGGCATTGAACACTTGAGGACCTTTTCCTTCAGCTGTGGACCGCCACACAGTCGTGTGTGATTATGTTTCGTGCTCGGACCCTGAAAACACTTTGAGAACATTAGAACTGTTTCGTTCACTTTTACAAAAACGCATCCGCTGAATGAGATTGTGTGGGAGACGTCAGGAATCCTGCGTGTGCTGCCTTTCAACGCTGCCGTGATGCGGTGAAGCGTGTTGATCACAGATGTTGAGTTGGGCTCAGCTGCTGGACTTTGTCTTGCGGAGGAAACACCAGGGGCGCTGTGGAGCCAGAGGGTCATGGCGGAGCTGCAGCTATGCCGTCTCAGAGGCCAGGTACCAGGAGAACACAGCAGCTGGATGTACATGCATGAACTCCTGCTTGTAGACGCTGACAGGATGCTTGATGAACCGTCACACTAGCTATAGTGGCAGCCATGTTGGACGTCCTTCCTGTTGTACTGTAAACTTGATTCCCAGTGTCACATTCACCATTGAATTAATCGCAACATACAAGCTGAAAGGAAAGTCTTTTTGAAAGTTCTCTCATGATGATCGTGTCACATGATCTTCATCAGCAGGTGGAGTTTGTTGTTTGTCCTGAGCAATGACTTTAAGGCAACATGGATGCACCAATCCAACTGATTCTGACACCTCATCTCAGGGTCTCTGCAACAGTTAAACCACTTTTTACACCAGTTTCGTTCCTGCAGTGAACTCGCCTGTACAGCAGCTACTCTGCAGCAGCAGCCCTGACCGGCAACAGAAACATGTGAACTTGTGATGTCAATAAGTCTTCTGTTGTTCAACCCCTGCAGGTCAGCCACCTTCCTCACCCCTGCTCTGGTGAAAGAGATGCCCTTTCTGGCCACGCCCCTCCTCCCCATCCTCTCCTCCACCCCTGCTGCTGCAGTGCTGAGCTCAGGGACGTCAACTGGAGACTCCACCTCCCAGAGCGGGGTCGGCATCAGGAAGCGCCGGCGGCTCGCTGCCAGTCCTGGAGGACTCCACTGGACCTCTACAGGTAGGAACAGACTGGGAGGTGTATGCGTGGGGTTTTAACAGACAGCTCACAGCCAATCACCAATAAGCAGTTTAGGGTGGACAAAATATTATAAACACCTCTCACAATGTACTTCAACAGGAACGAGGCCTTTTCCACAGAAACCTAAACTGTAAGTTAAGGCCTAGCCTCCGTCACACTGCAATTAACTTAACATAGGACTGGTTTAAATGCACTGAAGGAGGTTTGTTTAAATATTCACATTCAGGACATCTGACAGATGTGTCGCTGCCTCGTTAAGCATCTGTCCATGTAAACGCTGTCCTGAAGGACCCAGTCGGCTCTGGAGAGCCAGACGTCTGCAGCTCGTCTCTTTTGTCTGATACCTGTCTGCCACAGCTGAACTGCTCTCTCCTTCCACACAGCACATAAAAAGGACAGTGTTTTCAAAGCAGAGCCTAGAACCAACACCTTAACGGTTCCTAAAGGTTCAGGTCATGGGGAGCTCCGTTAAGCTTTGGAAGTGGCCCCTGAGTGCGTGTTTGGTAGGTGATGAGCTGTCAGCAGGTTGCTTTATGTAACTCGGATACAAACATGAAGCCGACCGACTGCCTGCAGGGTCCGTGTGAAGTTGTGGACGTGCCGTCACACTCTCTGGCTGGAGGTCTTGTTTACGCTGTCCAGCGGCTCTGCTTCCTGTGTTAGTGAGATGGTCCTTTAGCTCCGCCCTTCTGGAGAATGATAATGAGCTTCCTGTTAGACAGATTACAGCCGGTCTCCTCGTCTTCATCTCCGTCTGTGTTGCTCAGGGCTCATTGGTGTTTTTTTGGCTTGTGACCCTTAAAACAAAGCAGAGTCCATTAGAGGCGACTCACCACAGGCTGCGTGTGTCCACACGGTGATTTTCCTTCTCAGTCCGTTACATCTGATTGTTCTTCAGAGGCCTGAAGAGGTCAGACGAGTCCAAAATAATAACCATAATTCTGTGGAGCACAAATATGTTTCTCTTCCATCCCATCCTTTAGTCATCTCGTGCCCCCCAGGTCGGGAACCACAGGTCTATTCAATTCAATTCAATGTTATTTATATAGCACTATATCATAACAGAGTTATCTCATAGCACTTGTTCATATAGAGCAAGTCTAGACCAACTCTACATGTACAGACCCAACATTTCCACCATGAGCAGCACTAGGCGTCTAGATCAGGGAGGTTGTTTCAGACGCTTTTGCAGCTGTCGGCTAGTTTTCGACTTCCTGGTTTTGTGATTCCTGCATCTTTCACTCAACACTTGAATCGTCTAAAACGTGACTGTCAACACGCTGAGGTCATGACCTCGAGAGGTTTTCACATCTAAAATCTAAAAATAGACCGGTGACAGTGTGACGAAGACGACATTTACTAAAAATATTTGAGACATTTTTCTGGATAAATAATCGTGAAAAATAAATGAAATGCTCAAAAGAGTATTTTGGTGTGTTATGGGGGAAAAGTCGCCTCGGGGGAGTCTGTATTACTCATGTCAGTATTTCTGCATCTCTGGGAATCTGCGTTTCCTCTCATCTTGTTTTCATCCTTTGTGCATCTGTACAGACTCCTGCCAGTTGCCAGCATTTATGAGAACATTTAGTTGGAACCTCCCACTGATGTATTGAAAACTGAAATTAAATCACTTTTTTCTAAGGGAATAAGGCAGCAGCCATGATTGGTTTCCCGGCAGTGACTTGAATACCAAACATATTGTAATTCAACTTCCCATGACGTTTACTTGACCTCCATGTGCTCTCCTTCTGGTCCACATGGGTCTCAGAGCTTCGCAGCTCTTCATGTTAAAAGCAAAAAGGTGCATCTGCCGCGTGTGTTTTTAAAGCCAAAGGTTGTGAAAATAAAATCTGTTAATACTGCCAAACCAGCCACGGTGGACTGACAACATCCCGGCAAGCTTTTTGTGAACGGAGAAACATGAAACTAGTCTTTGACATTTGGTCTTGTTTTGACTGCTACAGTGGTTTTGAGTCTGTGTCAGTGACTTTAACAGGAAGTCCAGTGTCTGTTGTTTCCCTGCAGACCCTCCTCTCGGTTCTGTTTTTCATTGGAAATCAGTCTGGACGTGAGGTGTGATGTTGTTTTAATGTTTGTTGGACTGTCCAGCAGAGGGAGACGCGACTCCAGCTGTGTGGGGATGAGGTTCAGCGTTAGTCCTGGTCAGACTCGCTGTACTCACCTGCAGGTTTTATATATCGTGGATCGTGCTGTTAGATCAGGTGAGAACCAGACACGCGTGCTGGTAGACCTGCTCCGTCTCTGTTATCAGTCGCTGATTTAACGTTTACTACACCCAGTCCTCCTCCCAAAGGAATAAAATCTAAAATATTTCATTATTTTAATTTCAGCAGCACAGACGCTGCTGAATGAGCACAGAAGTAATAATAACGTAGGAATATTACAGGAATGTGTCTCTATGATGTGTCTCTGGCTCTATTTGGGGAATGTCATTTCTTGTTTCCTGTCTTGTATGTTTCGGATCAGCTGCCTGGCAGCAGCTCGACAGCAGCTCGGCTACAATGTAAATCTATGATCCTTCACTGGTTATTAATGTTAGACCAAACGATTCATTAACCAGTATCATAAATCATGATTAGACCGATCAGCTTCCATCAGGCTCCAGAGAAGCTGCAGCAATAATAATAACTTAAAGCACCTTTCGAAAGCAAAGTTACAAAGTGCTTTAAAATAAGAGCAGATAGAATAGTATCCAGTACAAATAATGTCACACAGCTTAAACATGTGAAAGTAAATGTTTTAAAATGTCATGAAGAGGAAGCCTTACGGTTTAGTTTAAAGCGGATAGTCTAGTAAACGCATGCAGGGAGCCTCCACTGTTTTATCTCTCAGCCTCCTCATGTAGTTTTAATGCAGCAGGTAGTCAGCTGGCCAGCAGCCCGACACCTGATCTCTCACAAACACTGAATGAATGGAAACATGACCCGCAGATCAACACGGAGGTTCTGTGTTGAAACTATAGCGCAAAGCTCAAATGTAACTTTTAAATGTGACGCTTTGAAATCCCTTCGCTCGGTGTGCGTCTCTCCGACCTGCTGCTGCTTTTCATCTTTTATCGTTCGCTGTGTTTGTCTTTTACAGTAAAATCCTGGAAAAGAAAATCCTCAAAGACAAAAAACACATTTATAAAGCTGATTTAGACAAATATATGTATTCAGCAACAGTAAATGTTCATTATCTGTATAAAATATATATATGTATGTATGTATGTAATAATGAGCATTGTGATACGGTTGCAGTCTGACGTGGCAAATGTTTCTGAATCATGCACTATCACAATGACTGATTTAATGCATCACAGTGCGACACATTTAAAGACAAACAGAAACTTTATTGACATTTTGTTCAGAGTTATTGATTTGGACAACAGGACTGTTAACAGATATGATCAATATCACAACAGGAATTTACTGAAATGTGAATGAATATGATGAATAATATTAAACTATCACCTGGCACTGTGAAAACATGAAACAGATGTAATTCTCTGTACTTTCATTGTACCATTGTGTGTGTGCTGTACAGGTGGACAGTAACAGCAGGGTGTCTCTGGTTTCTCTCGTTCAGGTTCGGTGCAGCGCGACTTCTGGTCACCTGATCTGTCTCCCGTGTCGGGGGGGACCACGGCAGCAGGAGGAGGCGGGGGTGCGAGGAGCCTCCCGCTGGCTGAGGGAGGTGGCGGGGTGGCGTGGGCCTGCGACCGGGCGGCCTTGAGGAAGACGGTTTCGGTTGACGACAGACTGCTGCAGCCGGCGGGTGGAGAGCAGCCACACCTGAGACTGCTGAACCGGCTGGAGAGAGGCAGGAAGAAGCTCCGCAACATCCACGTGAGTTTCTTCTCAGTTCTTATTTTGCTGCGATTTTCCACTTTTACTTAATTCAGAATGTTTATTTTTCTCAGCTGGGGAGGGAAGCCTTCTGAGACAGGCTAATATTCATTTATTTTATTGTTCCATCATGTTTAGAGTGTTTGGAGGTAACTGAAGATAAAAACAAACTTTGATTGGAATTATTAATTGAATGAAAACGTGGAGCAGAGTGGTCACTATGACACGACTCTGATTTGTGCTGTGAAACTATGCAACTCTTGCTGCCACTGTCTAAAAAGTCGGTGCATTTCCAAAATATTGACGGCGTTATAATATTGAAAAAATAGTAGTTAGTGACTAAAGTTGCTGTTTAATGTGACATGAGCCCAAACTGTCCAGTAATCAGCTCCTTCTGCACGAGTAACTAAAAAGCACACAGTTGCTGTTCCAAAGAGACGAGTGCAGTCATGTGGAATAAGTGCGTAATTTAAAAAACACAATCACAAACAGCAGTGATGCTGTCTCTAATTAACACAGTGGAACAGTGAGAGAGGGGCAGGATGCATGTTGTATAATTATTAGAATCGGATCATTTATGTTTATAATAGATTATCAGTGTGTTTTCATGCCAGATTTGGTCACGGCGGGCGGAGAAAATAAACACTCTGCAGAGTGCGAGCGCTTCCTGTCTGAACAGCCCAGCTGGTTGACATGGACACCTCCTGTCTGAGCCCGGCGTTGGTGATGTTGCTTTCTTTGGTGACAGTTGGCGCTTCTTTTAATGAGCTACCGGTCCGTCGCAGCAGCCAGCTTCACTCCAGGGGCAGGATCACCTGGCCTCTGCCAGCCAGGTATCCTAACAGTAGTGTGAACAACGGCGCCAGAGTCAACCCGTCCCGTTAATTAATGTCGTTTTGCATTGTATTATTTGGTTTGTGTGACGGTGCAGGGTATGTTGTTGATTTTAAGCGTCGCACTATTTCAAAGAGGGATTGTTCGCCACTGACCCTCCGTGGTCTCGTCACCTCTCGTCGTCAGGAAGCCATGTTGGTTTGTCTTTTTAACTCTGTCCTGCCCGGGACTCATCGAGCCTCTCCACGTACACACTCATGTTTGCAGTGAGTCAGAGGCTGACACTCAGCCGGCTCTCCAGCCTTTCATGCTGCACTACAGATGGATGAATAAATCGGCTCCATTTAGAAGCTTTTACCAAAATTCAAACTGTGAAGAAGAAAAAAAGAAGAGACAAAGATCTGAAGCATTTTATCTCCGACACAAAATTATGTAGAACAAGAGTGTGTACAAGAGAAGTTGTTGTGACCTTGAAGCAAAGAAAAGAGAATGAATGTCTTTTTGCTTTGTTTGAGATGTAACGGTGGCTGATGTTGAAAAATGTGAAAGAGACATTCATGTGGAAGAAATAGGAGATTGTATAATGACCTTTTGGCACCATCTAGAGTCGAAATGAGGCTTTACGGTCACTCCACGTCAGCTGTGTTTTCTGGACATCAGTGTCTTCATCAGATCTCAGCAGAGTCACACTTACTGATGATGAAGCTGTGATGTGGGCAGGACTGGTACTGATGAGTAAACTGGCTGTTTGGTTCCTTTTTAGAGGCCTGAGTGGGATTTGGGAGGATGTGACTGTGTTTTATTTCTGTGGGTCTCTGAAGGTCACGTCTGTCTTCCTCCTTCTGTGGCAGCTGATCGTTTCTGTCAGCATTCAGTGTTTCTTCTGTAATTTTCCATTTGTTAAGGCTGATCTCTACCTAACACAAACCCACCGTTCTCATTCTGTCTAACTGCATGTGAGTATAAAGATCTCTCTGCAACACACTAAGGAAACTGTCGGTGTTAAGCTCTGGGATACGTTACTGCCTTTAAAGCTGCACTCAGTATTTCTGTTAACAATGGATCTACGTTTTAAAATGAAAGGTGAAAGAGAACCTCTGCACTTCCCCTCAGCTCTACGGAGCCATTTGTTCTCTATTAGCTCTGTGTTTTAGTTTTATGGCTCGTTTAAACTCGGGGTCAGTGTTTCCAGTAGCAGCAGGCAGCTGCTTTCGGAGAAAAAGCTGTAAAAAGCTGCCGTGTGCTACCTGCTCATCAGCAGCCAGCAACACACTGGAGGCTTCATACAGACACAAAGACAGCAAATGTGATACAACTGCTGCTGTTTTGAGTGAGCTGACAGGAGGAAGGACAGTAGATATCCTGAGCACATCACTTTAGAAAGACTTGATCTGACGTGACAGTTCACATCTGGTCAATCCTTCAGTCCATGACAGGACAGAGCTACAGCTGGTGACCCACTTCCGTCAGCATCTGTTGCACGTTGATGCTAACGTAGCATGCTACTCGACTGTAGCTGTAGGCGTGAAACATTAGCTTTCAGCTCACAGCTCAGCTGAGCCGGACTAAATACAACCTGGCCTGATGAGTCCGGTCTGACAGTGTATGGCTGAGCCTGACACTCTGAGATGTCCTAAGATGGCCACCGTACAGAGGATAAACCTTTTTTAAATTGAGCTGAGTAACAAAGTTTTCTCTCTGTTGTTCCATCCAGCAGTTTACTTTCCCTCTGTGATGGTGACGACTAACTTTGACCCTGATGGGAGTTTTACTGTTGGTTTCAGTTACTGGTCTTTCCTTCTGAATGGAGGCTGTTTTGGAAAAGAGGGCTGCAGCTGAAGAGAATTCCTCTGGCTGTTTTTTGGCTAAAAGAAGCTATTTGAGTGTGAGTGTGTGTTTTGCTGTTGACTGATGGCTCTGGTTCTCCTGCTGCCTCGTACAGAGGCAGATTGATTTAGCCCAGTCCCTCTGTCCCTTCTCTAACTGGTTTTCGCGGGACTCAGCTGTCACACTCTGAGCGCTCACAGTCCCAGTGAATCATGGTCCGAGTGCTGTGATCTGTGACTCACACAGGGGATGTTGGCCAAACACATCATTACTGCACCGCTGTCTCTAAGTGCGGGGCTGCTGGCATGGCTGCAGACTATTTTAACATACCCAGATGGATGCTGTACAGATGTCACAGTATCAGTCGAGTAACTGACTAGTAAAGTACAAGGTGTAGCTGAATGCAACCTGTGATCCTGTGATAAAACACAGCAAACGCTCACATCGGAGAAGCTGGAACCAGAGCGCTGGTTGTTTGTACTTCACCTATACACTTAAACAACTAATTTCTTTTTGGTCTTTTTGCTCAGTGTGTTTTTTCTTTAAAGTTTTGTGTATTACATATTACTCAGAGTATCCGTGCCGTCAGTGTTGTTGTTTGTGATGAAGTCAAGGGCAAGTTACCTGATCAGAGTCTGTAAACTGGAACAGATCATCAGCAGATGGTGTGTTTCTGTTCTTTAATCTGTCAGTGAAGCTTTGAGTGTAAAACGTGCAGTATGAAAACAGAGGTGCAGCTGGCGTCCCGCTCACATTCTGCTCCTTTGTCTCAGTAAATAATAGATTTCTAGGTAACACAGGCAGCCAAGAGACAGAGACATCCCCGTGTCTTTGTCCTGTCACTTCGCACCGTGGTCAGAAAATCCTCCCAGCACCTTTTGGGCGTTTACCTGCCGTCGTAAAACCGACGAACACTTGTCTTTTGTTTTTGTGGAAAGTTTGGCTGCAGGGCGGAGGGAGGACGCAGCAGGTGGTCCTCAGCAGCAGAGCCTGGATGAAGCACGCTGCATTATGCAGGACAGTGTCACTGTTTCAGAGCTGCTACAGATCCGTAGAAACCTGCTGGATCCTCCTCCTGCATCAACATAGCAAACATTCACCAATCAGCCACTGACAGGTGAAGTGAAGAACATTGATTATCTGGTTAGTAGGGGGGGATATATGAGGCAGCAAGTGAATATTTTGTCTCCAAGTTGTTGTTTTGAAGCAGGAAAAATGGGCAGCGGATGGATGTGAGCGACTCTGACAAGGAACCAAACTGTGATGCTGGACGACTGGGTCAGAGCATCTCCAACACTGCAACTCTTGTGGGGTGTTCTGGTCTGCAGGGGGCAGTACCTACCAGAAGTGGTCCAACAGATGTTACAGTGAAACGACAGAAGCACGCACCCTGTCTGTTGGCTCTCTTGGTCTGGATCGTGTCTTTCCT
>JAVQJF010038524.1:0-33469 GCA_036023855.1 Gadopsis marmoratus | reverse complement strand
GTCCCCATCGGTGTGTGAATGGGTGAATTAGACTACTGTTCTAGCTTAGATTACTGTTACAGCGCTTTGGGAACCGGTTCGGTTGAAAAGCGCTATATAAGAAAGAGTCCATTTACCATAAACAACACGGTCCCCAGCTGTTACAGGAAGTTATTAAACATAAAATGACATATTTGTAACACGTTTTGTGTAACACGTTTCGGGCAGTCGGAACGAATTGACAAACGGGCTAACGCCTTGTTTGTTTTGTTCTTTTTGTGGGATTTGTTAACAACAACAGACAGAGAGCATACAGAGCATATGGATTGCAATAAAGTGCTGTGTGCTTTGTTTTGCAGGAGGGCGTGTGCTACTTTTTGCCTTTTGAAAACCAGCCAATGGAGTTGGAGGCTCTATAAAGACAATATTTCATCACGCATCAAAAAAGGCCCCAATCTATAGAAAGATGCATTTGCCTCCTCTACATTATAGCTCTAGCTGATCTTCCTCCAATAGGTAAAAACTCTGCCAACCTACTTGTGTTGACACAAGGCAGAGATGTTCTGCAAATAGGCAGCATGCAGGGGGGGAGGCAGTGAAGCAGGACAGGCCTGTGTGTGAGGGGGTTTGTGCCTTTCTGTCTGGGGGCCCGGACATTCAGACATCAGCCTTTTCTGTCCGTTCGGATAAAACCAAACACACACGGCGTCTTCCGTCTCGCACGCGAAGGTCAAGAGCAATGGCGGCGAGCCCCTAAAAAAACAAACAGAAACAGTCCTACTTCGGTGGGCTCAAGGCTCCCAACACATCAGGTTCAAGCCGCTGATGCTAATGCGATCACCGGGGCGTCAAAGTCGGACGGCCGCGGGTGCTAGCTAAGCTAAAGCTAGCAAAGCTAAAGCTAGAGCCCCGGCGCGTGTCGTGCGGAATTCCGTGTCCTCGGCCAGTTGCGTCCCTCCTACCTGGCACGCAACCCCGTCAACCTACAAAAGGAAGGCAAAGAGGGGATGCGGGGGGGGGGGGGGCGAGGGGACATTTTTGGCAGCTCGGAGTTCATCAAGAGTGAACACGTCTCCCCCCGAATAACGTTTAACGTGTCCCAGACGACTGCTTTAAAAAAAAAAAAAAGAAAGAAAAAAATCGACGAGACCGACCGAATGTGTCACAACACCGTCGGCGACAACGCCTGACGAAGCTGTTCCCGTTCGGCAAAAGCAGCAAAGACTAGACTCGTCCGAATTAAACGTTAGTTCCCCCCCCCCGTTGTTGACTTGACTGCGGTCTGTAGTTCCGGCATTTCCTGGATGTTATTTCTTCTTCTATCACATTAAGACACACACACCCCCCCCGCCGTGTTAGCTCATGTTGCCCTCGTCTGCAGCAGCAGCAGAAGAAGAAGAAAAAGATGTTTCCACATTTCACGTAAAAAAAAAAAAAAAAAAGAAGAAGTCTGAAACTAACGGACGGTTGAAGACATGCAATAATAACAACCTGTGCCGGTTAAGGGTCAGATTATTATTATTTTTTTTTCCGGCTAGCCGGGCGTGTTAGCGCCGCTGTCAACGGGAGAATCTTCTGAATGATTCGAAGCCGCTGGAAGGAAGACGCGTCGGTGTCGTCGCCTCTCGTCCCTTCGCCTCTACGCGACAGCGAAACAAGACAAAATGCGCCGCAACATCACCTGCACGCCGCTTACCTGCTGCTAAACTGGTCGGGCAGTGATTTGGTCTTTTACGTCGCTGTCAAACTCGCCGTGTGCGTGTGTGCGCTCGCAGGGCAGACTGGGCTCCGTCTTGTTCTTCCTGGATGTCGGCGAAATTACCCAGCTGGCACCGCGCTGCGTTTCCGCCCTTGTTCGCGCAACTAATTCCTTTCCCATATAAGGAAGTGCGAGCGGCGGCGGGGCCGACGAAACAACCGTCTCCTTCATGGATGTGATGCATCTGAACGCTGCGCCGCACAGATGTGTCGCCATGACATTCATGTCCCTTTAAATACCGACTGTCCGTGATGTACACTGTGCAGTCTGCGTCAACGCAGTGCGGGACAAATGTCTCAGTGCTGCATGTCCCTTGTTCTCTGTCGTGCTAGAACACGTTGCGCAGGGACGTCCTGGCCCCTGGTGGGGGGGGGGGGCACACTGACTGCTGCACTCCAGCAAACTAGAATCTCGGTCACTGCATCTTTTTAAAAAAAAAACATACATTTTGAGTCATGAGTGAAAAGTCAAAAGTGTCTTTTGTGAATCATAATAAAAAGGAATCTCTCTACAACATTCCAATGCCGAGAACTGGGGGGGGGGGGGGCACATCAACTACAACAGAGACATGCCAGTCAGCAAAACAGTTCCTGTCTGAAAGCAGGCACAGTGCCACACCACACTTTCCGCACTTCCATGCAGTTTTCTTGCACCGAGCACAGGACAGCCTTCCAGCTGTGGCCTTTTCCGATCTTTCCGCATCTGGATTTATAGACACAGGGATGCAGGTCTGTGTGGCAGGTGTGGATGGTGTAGTGTCCAAAAAAACAGCCACAAAGTTCAGCACAGACGGTCTCCATGAACCTCCAGCGAGTCATGGGCTGTTTGATCTGACACAGTTCATTGTAAATGATGCAGGAGTTTGTGGCTGCAATGTCTATGAAATGTCGAAACAAGCCCGTGTACCACCTCATTGTCTTTTGGTGGACAGGACTAATACTGTATCAGCTCGTCTGATAAATCTACGCCGCCCAGGTACTTATTGTATGCTGTCACAGAGGTTGGTATGGGGACATTTTGGCAAACAGCCTTGGGCTTGTGTAGGAGTTATCACAGTACAGGTGATAACCACACCCAAGGTAAGTTTGATCCATCAAGCCCATAACGGAGTCAGATGAAAGTCAGATGTGAGGTGGGATCTGCCTGTACAGACCATTGCTGGAATCAGCCAACACAAAGCCTTTATGCCATACATTGCGGGTTTGCTTTTGATGTACTGACACATTACAATTTTAGCTGGTCCTTTCGGTTTGACCCCTGCAAGCTGCGACACAGTGGAGACTGAGGGCAAATGGGACGTACACGAAGAAATGGGGAGAGGAAAGTCCATCTTTTGCCAGAAGCTTTCAAAGTTTAAGTTTTGGCTCAGAGCATAGCAAGAAACAAGCACACATGTCTCAGAAAACTCAAGAACAAACTGAAACATTTTATTTTACTTTACAGATTATCCAGTTGCATCAGGTCTGGTCACACAGAAGGTAATCAGGGGTAATCCTTCACTAAAACCTTATCTAAAACATCTTAAATTAAACTCCCCATTTTTTCCGTCTGCCTTCACAGTGGACTCCGTCAGAGTCAAGGTCAATTCACTTCTATAAATCCTAAAAGTGACTGGCAAATGTTACATGTAACAGAAGAAATGCTGAAATTTAGTAGATAAAGAATTTTAGAATAGGTAAAGAATTATCCTTAAAATGTTTTGTGTTTTTTACTGCGAGTTTTGGGGACTAAAGGAACACGGATAAACAAGAAATTAGACCGAATCAACATCAAATGTTGGCAATTACTCCAAAAGCCATATCCTATGATGTGCAAAAAACAAACAAACATGGAAGAATAGGACATTTCAAAATGTTCAAACATGACATTTTAAAGAGTTGGCACTTGGGTGCACATCATTATAATTTGCCTCACACAAGTTGGCAAACGACGGCCTAAAATTCACCACGACTGAATAATGTGTTGTTTTTTTTTTTTTTTTTTAATCTGGCCATCAGCACAATGACTCGACAGTAAGAAATAAGACCTTTTTAAATGACTGCTTATTTCACACAGAGTACAAGTTGAACGGTTTCAATGGCGTACCCTTTTAACATTCAACAACCAAAGAATAAATTGACAGGCCAGTTTCACATGCAAAGCAATCGCACACAGAGATGCTGCAGAGAAGAGCCATTTGGTTAAAAGGTTCCCTCAGCGCAGGCCAGCACAGAAACACCGTTTTCCTCCGTGTCCTGTTCCTGTTGTGCTTATGGCACAGAGGAGGCAAACACCCCTCAGATTAACCTTCTGCTCTAATCCTATTTGTGGGGCAAAAAAATTGTTTGTTTTCAGGATTTAATTCTTTAAAAAAGGGTTCTGGACACGCAACTCACTTTCAGCCCTAGTGAAAGTTTAGTGATGCCTGTTTTAATGTCTAATTTGTGTCTTGAACATGTCTCTCAGAGATTTCCCTGTGTTATTTTTGTGCAATTCCCAAATTGAACCAATTGAATATATGCCAATAAATAAAGCATGGATAAATTTGAAGTCAAACAGGTTATAACTGGGTGCTGAAATAGCACAGAGAATATATATCCTTTTCCTTTGATCTATAAAGTCGATGAAATCTATTAATATTTTATACATTTTGAATGCAGGCAAGTCCTGTGTTTATGGCTGAACCATCACAGATCTCTGACATGAAATCAAAGTGCATCGACATCGAATTGCAGCCTAAAGGTTGTTTGTAAAAAAAAAAAAAACATACAAAAAAAAACCTAAGTGGTCTTCAAGCAGCCGTTACATTAATTAATATTGGAGGTGAATTTGTTGTGTCGTGAACTTCTCATTATCGTCTCCGTCGAGACCAGACTTGTTAACGTTGTGTTCTCCAGTGTGTGTTGTCCAGTGTGTGTTCTCCAACAACTTAATCCGCAGGGAAGTCTTCAGAGTAAACGCAAGGTGTTTGGGGAAAAGAAAAAGAAGCTCTTCTGCCTCTGACTGACGCAACTTACAACAGTGATTCTTCCACAGGTTAATAAATGGACATAAAAACATACAAACTGCTCCAAAGAAACATCTTTTGGATCAGCAGCCAGAAAGAAATCCACACATACAGACATGCAGGCTATCGTTCCAGTATCAAATTGTACCAGAACTGCTCTGTCACTCTTCATGCACATTCTTTGTTCTCTTTTGGATGATCCATTGCTGTTGGTAGCTCTTATTTTGGTTGTGTTTTTCTTTCCAAAAGAGTCCCTGTGTCAGCCACTAACAAAAATTGTCACAGCAGAGTTAACCATTGGTTTTTAACATGGCAGTGTTTGGTAGCATCAGGTCAACCTGAAACTGTGTGAATGAGACGTCTGTGTGCGTACATGCGTGTCTACAAAGAGGCAAGGTGTGAGCGTGTCAAGTGGCTGGTTTTCGTGTCATTGAAGCTTCTTATTTTTTTGTGTTTTTTTTTTTAAATCCAGAACGTCAAGTGTCACTCAGGCTACTTCATCTCCCGCAGTCTCTAATCAACGTGTGCCATCAGTAAGAGGGGTAACAGTACATTCTTTGTGTTAAATAAAATAAAAAATAAAAATAAAGAAAAAGGGTCTACGTTATATTTTTTTATATCATTCAAAAACACAGTGCCCACCCCTCGGTTCTCAGTTAAATGGTATTTTTTTCCTCCATATTGGCTCAGTATGGGAGCAGGGACATTTCAGTACAGTGGTGGGTTTTTTTTTCTTCTTTGACAGTAGGACAACATGTTTCCAGCATGTTTTCTCTCTCTTTCTCTTCCTAAATCCAGGTATCACACAGTCCATCTTCAGAGATGAGAGGTGTGAGGTTTTTGTGTTGAGCAACAACAGAGGAGGAACAGGAAGAGTGAGGAACAACAGAGGGGTGTGATGGCTGGAGGAGGCGTGTGTGAGGGCAGCAGCGAGCTGCCCCCTCCTCCCTTGCTATAGCAGCTCTTCTCTTTGCTTTTTGCCCCTCGCCGGGCCCTGCCCGTTTCTCAGAGAGCCGTTCTGGGGCCGCAGGAGATGCCCACGCTCCTGCTCCGTCCACGGGACCCCACCCTGCCCATCATCACTGTCCAGGTCAGAGTCCGAGTGCATGAGGGCGGAGGAGGTGGGAGCGGGCACCGGCTTCATGCGGGCTGGGAGGCAGGTGGTGGGAGGAGAAGAGAAAGACAGAGCATGCTGTTAAAATGATGCAGAGTCAAACCTGGACAGAGCAGGATATTTTATTTAACCCATTGCTTAAACAGGTGAACTACAATGTGTAGTAGTGCTGATCGTGTATGTGTAGTTCTTACCTGCTCTAGGTGGTTGTAACTCCAGACTGTCTTGCTCATCAGCTTCTAGTATTTTATACCTGCTTTTGCTTCTCCGCACTTTGCTCTTACGCCTTTCAGGAAAAAAGAAATCATCAGTTGGTGTAGAGGTAGTTAAAGAAATTATGTACACACTGTTTGTGTCCAAAGACATTTAGTAATTATCGTAACAATATTTGACAGTTTAGAGCTTGTGCTCACTTGTTGCAGCAACACACCATCCCCCAGACAACTGTTGCTATAGCAACCACAATCATAAAGGATGCTATAGTCACGTAGAGTACGCTCCACTCTGAAACAGAATATTTATTTAGACACAAAAGCAAAGTATGTAATGGAATATGTGGAACATGAATATGTGTGGAGATTAAAGCCATATGAGCTCTATCGTAGTGTCTGGTGCACTAATATTAAATGAAAATTCATCTCACCACAATTGCTCTCTGCATCTCCAAGCTGAGCTCTGATGAAGTTCTCCATCCAGAAAGGGTGGCAGACGCAGCTCCGTGTGAATGAGTCACACTCGCCGTGACCCGAGCAGTTTAGCTGACAGACTGAGGAAGGAGAGCGGCAGAGTACCATATGAATATTACAGAACGCAAACCTACAATAGGTGGATCGATTAAGATATTCTGTGAACAGGTTTCACCACAGAAGCAAGACGAAAAAAGAGAATCTGTAAGAAAAATCTTACAGATTCGATCTTTCATTTCATCTGTCATTATCTCACTCTACCCCCCCCATATGTCTTTTTTTCTCTCTCTTTCCAACTGGTCGAGGCAGATACCTGGTTCTGCCTGAGGTTTCTGCCTGTTAAAAGGCAGTTTTCCCTTGCCACTGTGGCCAAGCGCTGCTCACGGTGGAATTGTTGGGTCTATACATATAGAGTTGGTCTAGACTTGCTCTACATTAACAAGTGCTATGAGATAACTCTGTTATGATATAGCTCTATATAAATAAAATTTAATTGAATTATCTCAGGAACAGAGTGGCTTTGACCTCTTTGACCATCACCATTAACTATGACCTGCCTGTGGTAAAAAATTGATTTGTAATCAATGTGTACAAATAAATTCTGCAAAGGCAAATATAAAAATTAACTGAACATGAAGTCTGTGTTAAACTGCTTATAAAACTATAATCCAGCATCATGTCCATCAAAGCACCACTTAATTCTGCTTACTTTCCTTCTTTTTAATCCTGTTCCTTTGTTGTGTGTGTCTCCTGCAAACTATACTTGTCAGGTACTCACCGACTGTATCCACTTGTCGGGCCTTGTAGATGAGAAAGTCATTCTTCTGTTTGTGCAGTTTGTTGCGTAGGCCAAGTGCAACGCTGTGGCCAGACAGAGGGGGGCGCCCTGGACCTCCTGACACCAGGAAGACTAGACGAGTGCTGAGGAGGGAGGAAGAAGGTAAAGATGCCACCAATCAAAAAAAATCTTTCATGGTTATGTTTGTGTGTTTCATTACCAGATTTAACCTTGAAAAGCCAAGTCGGGGTTATAATAAAAGAGTGAGAGCTCGAGGAAAATATGAGATAACGTTCAGACATACAACAGATCTATTATTATAAAATCAAGGGATTTAAGACCAGGAATAAAACTAAACAAAATCAATGTCAAAAAAGGTTCAGAACAACTGACCTGTGCTCATTAAATGCACTGATTTCTCGCACAATGATGTCGCTGTCGAGCACGCCCAGTAAAACCCCAACCTGGCGCAGCAGCATGTCACGCTGACGGTTGGACAGCTGGGATACAGAGACCTCGAGCACCAACTCCACCAGGTCACGCTCCCACATGTCTGATAAACACAGAGAGACCAAGACAAAAAGGTAAGAATGGAGATTGAAAACACAGAAGAGACTTGGATGGGGGGGTAAGATTAGAGAGGAGTGTAGAGGGAACGACAAAGTAACAGGAGAAAAAAACAGGCTGATTGCAGGATCCATCTGACACTCTGTAATCTGGGAAAGATGCCACAGCACCAAGTGAGGGATTAGTTTCTGGCTGTGTTTGTCTGTTCCCCGTATGCTGCGCACTGACCTGCTCAACCTTCTGCTGTTGGTTGTTGAGTCTCTTGCTGTGTGGAAACCATGTGTATGTATGGACTTGGAAAAATCAAATCCAATACATCCTAAGAGGCATCATGCGATAAAAAGCTGTAATAAAACGTCCGATATACCCACTTATCCTGAAAACAGCCTTCAGTGACGCCAAGGAAATGTTGTGGCAGTGGTTAGAGCAAACAAAACAATATAGAAAGACTGTTCTCTCTCTCGTAACATACTGTATATGGTGAAATCACAACAAATGCCCTCTTCCTTATTACAAAATTAAAGCATGAATGGAAGCCACGGCTCTTTGGTTATAAGGGAGGAGCAAAGAAATAAAAAATAAAAACTTTACATGCACCACCAAAAAAGTACAAAGAGATGGAAAAGCACAGTGCATCACCAGTTGTTTTATATCAGTGTGAAAGTCTGTCCCTCAGTGTATATACTGTATGTTTTACCTGGTTTGACCTCCACTCTGCCCCTGTCAGTGCTGGTCTGCCCTTTACTGTCAGTTACAGTCAGGGTGAAGCTGTACTTCCCCTCCACCAGGTTTCCAAGAAACAGCACTGCCTGGTGGTCGGAGCTGTTAAGTACATCCTATTGAAAAGTAGAGAGAAGTTTTAAAATGTTTATACATTTTGGGTCATTGTCCAATACTGTGGATGTCCGATGTTGGCTACAAGCTAAGTCAGCTATTTTAGTGTGGTTTAAGTGTTTAAAAAGGTTTTGTAAGGTGGGAACAGACAATTATCTCTAATATTCAGTCAAAAACATCATTAGAACAAGCCAGTCTCACCCCAGCGGCAGGGCTGCCATCATCTCTGGTCCACAGGTAGCTGACGCCGCCTTTGTCATCGGTGGAGTGAGATCCATCTATAGAGGCGGTTCTGGCAGGCAGAACGATGGGCGGACTCGACACAACGTGAGCCACTGGCGGCTGGTCCAGTTCTGGTGGGAAAACAAATATACTGAGAGAAGAACGACATCTGCTTAACACACACAGAAAGACTTGCTTTCAATGCTTATAAAGTGCAAATGGAAATTCCTATTTCACACTAACTTCCATAATCGTCACCTGTCTGACTCCGACAGCTATTACGCTAAAGAGAGAAGGATTAGTCCACACACACAACTCCTAACCTTCTCTGACGATGACCTTGACAGTGTCGCTGCTCTCCAGCTTCCTTTCATCAGTTACTGTCAGGGTGAACTCGTACGAGCCGACCTCAAGACCCGTCACCGTGGCAACAGCACTGTCTGCGTTCTCAATCTTCACACCGTCAGGACCCCTGGTGGAGGGACAGATGGACAGAAACAGAAAGGCACAGTGTGAAAGAGAATTTATGTCTATGTATCTATGTTTCAGGCCCTGCAGCTAATGTGTCTGTGTCTGACTGACTTGGTTTGTTTCCAGTGGTAGGTGTCTATCTTCTGGTCGTCACTGCTCTTACTGCCATCCAGCATGGTTCGGTCAACTGGCAGCGTCAGCTCTTTCTCTGGTCCTGCATCTGCTACTGGTGGCTTATTGTTTTCTGGAGGATGGAGAGTGAGAGGGACAAGGGATAAGAAGCTAAAAATCCACATGAACAATAATAGTACCAAGTGGGCCAATGGCGGTCAAAGATGGCTTGTTGTCTTAAATATAGCTTAAATATTTTAAATATGCTTAAATATGTTTTAGCTTAAATATAATACAAATTTCTTCCACGACAAATGCAAGCTAACAACTATCATCAAAATGGAATCAATAGGGACACCTCGCAGGGACAGGTGCGTTCGCATAACGGGTCCATTTCAAACACTGCCAGCCAGCGTGTGTTTGCAGTCTATATACTTAACATCAGGTTGAACATACACATGCACCCTCATACATCTCCCATTCACAGAGTGTAAATGCTGTTGACCAAATGTTAAGCAAACAGAATTTCCTATCAGTTTACACATTATAAAGGTCAAGCATAAATACAGCCACATTATGTATCGATGCTCAATATGCTCTTATTTCATGTGCTTGTGCCTGTGGGAGAAAGTGAGGGCAAACAAGAGTGGTGGAGCTAAATAAATAGACTTACAACACGCGAGGTAATGGCTATGAAAAAAAGTAAAGAAAGAGTGACAGTTGTAAGGAACTGTAATTAATTCCATCTGCATCTGATTAACAAAATATTCCACTCATGTTTTCACTGAAAACACTGCTCAAAAAAGTGATCAATTTAACGGGATCTCCTTTTTGCTCTCCAGCTGTTTACCTGGCTGCACAATGACGGTGACCTCCGCGGTTTCCTGCTGTCCAGCTGAGTCTGTCACGGTCAGCTGGAAGGTGTAGTCTCCCTCCTGCATAGCCGACAACTGCAAGATCGGTGTCCGTACGCCCTAAACAGCACAAAAGGACGCCACTGTTAGCCACGATTCTCTTTTCCAGGGAAAAATGAACTGAAACATTATAATTATTTATATGTATGAGTATCTCTCATACCTGCATCTCCACCACCTTGTCTTTGCTCTCGGGGCTGAGGGACCACTCATAGGACAGGGAATCATGGTCGTCGGTGCTTTGGTTGCCGTACAGAGTGATGGAGTTGCGTGGCAACTGGATGACCTGGATGAAGTAAGAGGAGCTTGGTGAATAAGAGGGCATTTTCAAATTTTTCCCAAGTTTAAGGTAACCTACTTCATATTCACATGAGGGCATTAAACATGGTTTGGAGCATTAAAAAAAAAAAAAAAAAGAGCCATGACAACAGAAAATACTTCAGACCTGGTTAGGGCCGGCGTTTGCCACAGGTCGGTAGTCCTTGGCTTTGTTGACTGAGAGGGTGGCCTGTGTTGAGCTTGTGGCTCCGTCTGAGTCTGTAACTGTCAAACTGAGAAAGGATATTCTTTAGGTTAGATACACAAACAGAAACCTAAACTATTTCACCTCTGACTTGAATAAAAACAGTCTATTACACACTAAGTTTAATTTGCATTAAATAAGAATTTTAGTAACTTTAAGCCAGACATTCCTCTGCTATTAATGTTACACTTATGACAGACATATAGTGAAATAAGACCCAGTACTCAAGAAGATAACAGTTTTGTACATTTCTATTTTAGAGGCTCTTATACTTGATTGGGATGTTTATTGTACCTTCTTCCATTTAAAAATACATCTGAAACCTTTCAAAGTTGAAATAGTCTCTGCAGGATGATTGAGGTCCACCTGTACCTGAATGTGTAGTTCCCATGCACCAGACTGGTGAGGGTGAGGACAGGGGTGTCGGCAGAGACCTTCTCTTCCCTCAGGGGACCTTTAACCTCTTCCCAGTGCCACGCCACCACCTTGTCGTCGTCGGTGCTCTCTGTAAAGAGGGGCAAGTAAGTATCTAAATACGTCCGATAGCATGAGAGGAAAAGGTTTTCTGGTATTGTAGGTATGCTAGGTACAAGGCCTCTCTCTTTAGCTGATGTTAAAGATGTTTGAGTATGCGTGTGTGGCATGTGGGACACTCACGGCTGCCATCTATGACCGTAGAGCTGGTTGGCAAGGAGATCTCCTGGAACTTTGGGGAAACTACGGCAACAGGAGGCTTGTTTATCCGCGGCTCTGTCAGGTGGATAACAAGAAATTAACTCGCTTACTGAGCTGTACATCAGCGAATCGTGACTGACAGTACGAGCAAGCCAGCAGCTGCCTCGGCACAAACAGAAACGTGTGTGGGAGGAAAGCAGCTTCGCCTTCCAGCAATTAGATCTGAGTTTATTTAGTCAACATGAGGCATAACCGAGGACTGACTCCGGATCATTTACACTGACAGTTAGGGAAGACAATACCATCAAACATTAGTCATGGCCTTGTGAAGACCTACTGTAGCAGAAGAGTCGCACCATATTATTGCTTAGCTTAATTAGAATTAGCATGTAGACTATTAAAGACGGTTAAAATCATGCCACACAATTACATAATAGAAAGCACCGTACAGATAACTATGTATATTAAAGTAACAGAAAAATGTTACATTACAGTAGTTCTGCAATAACACTAAAGCACACATGTGTTTATAGCTTTTTAAATAGTTTTACAATAATCTTTTTTCCAAAATAACCCCCTACCCTCAGTGTTACAGAGAGTCAGCTGTGACTGTTCCTCTCTGCATATGCTTTCCAGTGTTTGCCATATGTCGTGATTTTTTTAGGCTTTAACAAATCAAATCTATTTATATAGCCTTATACCACAAATTTACCTCAAGGGGCTTTACAATATATACAGCATGTGCCTAAACAACATATAACTCGCTAATGTACTTTGCTTTTTTATATTTTCCCTTTTATTTACAGTAGTCGCTGCATGAACTTGTGGTGCAGAAGTTGAACAATAATACAGGCTGGAAGACATTTAACAGGATATTTGCTTGGAAAATAAAGCCTCAAAATTATCCAGAGTTGAATGAAGAACTCAGAAATCAATCAATATTTACGTCAAGGCATGTGAATTGTGTTGTTTTTTATTTTATGTCTGCAGCAACCTTGGATTTGTTTTGAAAGGGGGCACATAAACACTTACCCCTGAAAACAGATTCACAGATCACCACAATGTGAATGAGATTTTACACGGTTCCGATTGTTCGACCTCACCTGGTTTGACCGTAACGTTGACGTAACCTTCTCCGTGGGCCCCCTCCCCGTCCACTGTCACCTCAAACTCATACAGGCCCACAGTCAGCTGAGAGAGAGAGAGAAATTAGAAAGAGAGAGCTAATCAAGCAAGCAGAAAGAGGAAGTGATCTTTTCGAGAGCATCTGTGTCCTTCACACTCTACCGAAACCTTCGGTTCATACATTCAATAGAGCTCCAGCTGCATGTTTTATTTTTAGCTGAACATGAATATAAAAGCGGTGATGTGTACCTTGCTGAGTTTAAGCGTTGTGCTGTGCTTCCCTTCCATCTCCCCACTGTAATCTTTGGGATGAGTTATCAGACGCCAGTCAAATGCATAGTTTGTCCCTGTAAATAAATAAAGAAGCACATCAAACAAAACTGCTCATGCATTTAATTAAAATCTATCAAGATAAGAATTGTTTCCAGATGAGAGATTTCAGTATGGTTCGAGCATGTCGAGGAGGGATCAAGGGATTAACAAAATCATGACATGCATTCTTCTTCCAGTTTGGATTTGAAATTCTCTGGCAAGTGCTCAATGTGATGTACAGTAATGCAGATGGTGACTCAGGAATACTGTCAAGCAGGTTTTACTTCGTCACACACCAAAAGTATCACAACATGCTAAATGACAGTCAGTCTGCAACCAGGCTGCATGAAAAGTCAAATGAATTTTCAAGATATACCCAGGCTGGAAAGCTTCAATAACTCAATACCATCTATACGCTGGAAAAACATTAGAAAATCAACTTCCCTGTGTAATAAAGTTCTGCAACATATCAGTGACGATTATGCGCAGAAACTGTGTCCAACAGGTAATTTCCAAGTAACCGCAATCGTTAAATCTAATATTTCCATGGTTTTACCTCCTGGGGGCGTTGGGACCACGAAGGCGTTGAGTTCGACCTCGTTGCGGGGCAGCGTGACCTCCACGCTCTCTCCTGCTGACACCACCAGCTCCCTCACTGTCGTGGAAAACAACACAGAGTCAGATATGATGTGAAAAAGAGAGAGTATTCAACAGGAAATGATGTGCAATTGTGTTTACAGCATGATTTAATACAGTCCTTCAGCATATCCTTATGTGCTATATTCACATTAACTGTTATAAAATCTACCTGCAAATACGCTCACGTGAAGAAAAAAATAAATAATCGCAAACAAAAAATTGATGCAGCAGAAGCTGAAATATCCTGAATTTCAGTTCCTAGTTTTGTTCAAGCTTAAAATAAAATTCCCATAATGCAACTGAACAGCTTTTATTCTCTAAACCCTCCCTGACTGGTAAACACCTATAGTATGTCATCCATTCCACAGCCCAATGAATTGGGATGATTGAAATAAAAAATAACCCTTATGACATCTGCAGGGTTATTTTCTCAGACGTGATAAAATCTCCCTCTAAAACCACAGGAGATATTATGCAACTCGCTCACAGGCTGAGGAGCATTTCACATGAAATCACAATGTGTAAAATTGGTTTCCCTTTAAAACAAACTGTGAAGTGAAGGTGGCGACGGCAATGTGAGGTGTCCTCTTTCAGGATCACAGGGTCTTGTCGTGTATGCAAGTCCGAGGTCATACCAGCACAGCTTGTTATCGTTTCCTATACTAAATTTATTGTTAGTCAAAACAGCTAAACATATTTTTAAAAGATGTAATGTCAGTTAAATGGAGATATTGTCCTTCAGGGAGGAGAAACTGATCATACAAGTCATTCCTGTTTGCCTCAGCACATTCCTGCTGCTTACACTCATTTGGCCTCACACTCACAGCACATGTTGCTTTCATCTGGAAATATATCTGAGCAGTCTGCCATAAAATTTGTGGTCAAAGTACATCATACACAAAAAGAAGGAGCAGTAACGGACCTTTATCAGATTTTGAGTGTGTGCAGAAAAATACAAGCTTATAGGACATCGATGTGTTTTAATCAACTTTAGTAAAGAAAGGACCATGAGGTGATTTGAAATCTTCCTCCAAGGCTGCAAAAAAACAGAGTTGTTACATTATATAATAGTTCATAATTAATAAATGAAGCCAAGATGCATTACTGAACGAGCTGGAAATAGGCGATCGCTGTCTGGGCACGTGACACCAGCTGCAGACAATAGCTTCCTTACCAGCAAGGGTTGGAGTTGTGATGATAGTTGCAGTCGTTGTGGGTGTGCTGACATCACTGCTATTGGTAGACGCAGCAGTATCGACGGTGTTGTCCACCGTTGAGTTCTGCTGTGATGGAGCTGGAGCAGTGTCTGCACTCCCATTGTCTAACTGGTTACGGTTCTTTTGGGCTGCTTGAAGAAGTGTGATGGTGCTGGGTACTGTTGGAGTTGGGTGAACTGTCTCAGGTTTAGGACCTTCCTGTAAAAATGGTTAGAAATCGTAGGTTTGAATGATGTGACAAAGTCAGAATAAAAAAAGAGCAGATTGGAGGCAGAACTTGGGGAACCTTCAATGAGCCTCATCTTTCACATTTCTGGGTCATTCATATGTAAAATCCCCAAATCTACCACTACACTCTTATCTGACTGGTGCAAGAATGAAAGATATAAAGAAAGAATGACAAAGAAAGGGGAAGATTATTGGCTGACTTTAAAAAAAAAAAAATGTTTTAGTGCTGGTACATAAGGCTAACAAACAGTCTGCTACAAGTAAACAATGCCAAGATCAGTAAATATTTTCAAAATTAACCAATATTCTGTGAAGTTACCGTGTTGGTAGGTTGTCCTGTGTGGCTTTCTTCATGCCGTGCCTGACGAGCTTTTCTGCGTCTTCTTGTGACAGGACCCTTAAAGTAACGTTGGAGAGAAGAAAGAAAGATGAACAATACGAACCGATGTTGGTGCTTGTTTTGATCAAATTTTAAAAAAAAAAACACTGTGGAACTCATTGGCATATTTCTTTATGTAAGATAGCTTAATAGTGATGCTAATACTGAGACAGTGGCCCAATGTGACTTAATGAAGGTAACCGATAATGACCCTGAGTGTATTGTGTATTAATGTTGATTGGTCGAATCTGGCCAATATTCGATCCCCTTAATAAGGTAACAACCTGTACATCCCTAGCTTTAATTGTGAAACAACATACATGTGTTCTGCTCAAAACTTCTAAAACACATGATGAATCTTCCAAATAACAAAGAGGTTGATTTATTTTAGTTTAATTGTTTCCTGTAGGCATTACCCTCATCTGAAATGGCAGTTTATCAGGAAAAATGCCCAAAACTATCAAATGTGGTCTTTTAAATAAGTCTAGATGTTGTTGTTTGAGCTGCTTTTTATACCTTTGAGAGCAGCTGAAGGAGGCCGAGGGACTCCTGGTGGGGCTGGGGCAGGATCGAGATGGGGCAGCCGCTATCCCGTGTACAGCTGAGAAGCACACATCGCCCGCCGAGGCTCCACACGGCGTTGCAGCTTGGATTCAAGCAGCAGGACTCCCAACATGTCGCCCCGCCTCTCCCGGCTGCTAGAGGGCGCCACCCAAGGGTGACGGCGCTGCTCCAGTGGATCCCCAGCACCCCGCCGGTCACCCGGCAGAGATTTGCTGACACACCTGGACAGGGACAGAAAAAAGGAGAACGATGCGCTGTACTGATACAAAGATACTTGTCAAAATGTTTTGCAAGTCACTGTGAGATATCAACCCCTTTGCAACATGGTCATAGTTAAAAGAAAAGTATGGAAATTGGTCATGAATTAGGGGTGAAAGACAGGATAGTAGTTCAACATTCATCTGGTGTCCCTGCAGACAAATTCTAGGAGGAGTTTAGCGTAGCGTGTAGTTTGATCAAAAGGATTTGCCAAAGGCGACATCATGGATCCACCACCGGCCTGGGAATCAAAGCGATTCCCAGGCTTTTCAAGATTTCACTTGTTCACATCAATCAGGGCATTGTCGGGCACTCTTGGCATGGTCAAAGGCAAAGGGGCAAAGTGAAACCCACAGTGCATTCCGCTCCCAACTAGTGAGACTTTTCACAGATTAGGCTTTGGCTGAGTATTTCTCAGAAAAGCTGACATGCAGCCGCAGTTTGAGCAGTCAGCCAAGTTAGCAGCAGAGAGAGGAAGTGAGGCGTTTCCCTGACAAAACAAGACTGATTAAAACCCAAAGCACGGTATGCAGTACGCACAAACCTCTGTCCTCTGAGCCATACCATATCAGACTCATATCAGCAGTGCAGTGAGCTGGTAGTTAGCTGCCCTTATATGCGTGTTCCATTTCAACAACATGGCTCTGGGTGAGAAAATGTTCCTTATTCGTGATTTTGTAGCTGAAATCAGTCCATCCATTGTCCCATATGAGACATTCATTGTGTAGCACAGACTATAATATACCACAGACTGTAAAAGTAACACAGGGAGAAATGGGAGGTTGTATTTCACCACTACTTAAATGGACGTCCACACAAACACAGAAGCCAAACTAGCTGTGAATAACAGTCCAGGACGACACAATGCAGCTGAGTCGCTCTGCGAATTACAAAAAACTGCAGACATGTTTAATTTTTGTCTTGCGGTTCTGAATGGTCGACCAACAGCAGAATAACAAACCCGTAGTTTGTACACACACAAACAACAACTTAACAAAGAAATACCGGTAATTAAATTGTGTTTCATTTATAAGTAGCCACCTTTGAATAGTATCGTGCATTTCATTTTGGGAAGATGCTGTCAGTGAATGCAGCTCAAGTACTGGTTTATCTACTTTGTGATCACTGGGTGTGCACCATTCCTTTACAGTGCATCAAGAAAACCGTAAGTCACTTTTTACCCACATAAGGTATTTCTATCATTGACCTTATCCAATAGACTCTTAAAACCTTCTTTAAAAAAAATAAATAAATAAAAAATTACAAAAAGGTATAATCCTCAAGATTTCAGTCCTGGTTGATTTTGTAGCTCTTTGTCAAAACTACAGCAGAGGAGCAACTTGGTGCCTGCGTTTACCATGCAGCCAAACAAATTCACGTTCTTTGAATAAAGAAGTCAGTCAATACTCCTTCCATCATTATATGAGCAACTGTGATCTGATTTCACGCTGAATACTGCTCAAGTAGCTTTCCCACACAACAGGAGGGGACAGTAACAGCAGTTTGTACCCTTGCTAAGAGGTTGGAGCCTGCGACTCTTCATCCAACGGCTATATGTGGCTGCTCCTTCGTGTTCAATTATTCCCTGCTTTACAATCGAAGTCACCGTGTGTTTTGCCATGTATGGCTGAAAAAAAAAAAAATGCCAACCATAAATAATTCAGAACTGGTGTTTACACTCAGGAATATCTTAGGAATGAGCAATTTTAATATTAGCACTTCTGACCCTTGCGTTCTGTAAACAACAAAAGTGGCAGCAATATTTCCAGATACTTTTTAAGATTCAGTCAGTTGAGAGCTTGTCCTGCTGATGGCAAGGTTGCCAGTTATGGCGGCTTTGAAAGAAAAAAAACACAGTTCACCCTGTGTCAAGACAGTGCTTTAGCCACAACTGTTGCTACCATGGCAACACAAGTCCTGAGGTTGACTTTATCAGTTAGTGCAACTCAAGAAAACACAAGTCTTTCCACACACAAAAGCACTACAGTTTGTGTGAGAAAGGACCCATTGGCCTCTGTTTAGTCATTCCACTCTGTCCCCCCACCCCTCAACACACACACAGCTTCTATTGTCCCGTTTCACATTGTAACCCACTGAGCGGAGTGGCATCAGAAAGAAGACACACATACATGCACACACAGTAGGGGTGCCAACAGTCTTCGATCTCTCGGTCCTTGGAAAGACAAACATCAATGAGCAACCAAAAAAAAAATAAAAATTCCATGTATCATAATCAGATTGTGACACGGATGAAGACCCACCCTAAGTAATCGAAGGCATGTGAATCTACAGCGCAGAAGAATGCTGGTGGTTTAGCAGGCACAGATGCAAGTTTCCTTATCAGTTCTCGGTCAACAAATGTGGTTTTGCCAGCTGAGTTTAGGGTGACCATCTGGATATTTTACCTGTGGGAGGAGCCAAGAGCCAGAGGTAGGTCAGCGGTAGGAGGAGCAGTTGAGGTAAGCTCCAGGTATGCAGCTTGTGGTGTGCATAGGACATTTTTCACAAGGACCTAGAAAAAAGGAAGTAGAACTATGGTCTCTAGTATGCTCTAATAATTCATCTACATTCATTGTGTATAGTGGGCCACCAAAGCAGAGTAAGATGCCTAAATAACAAAGAATGTAAAAGGAATAGGTGGACATTTTAGGAAATGCACCTTTTTTCTTGCCAAGAGTTAGAGGAGAATATTGATACCACTCTGAAACTCTCATACTGTATCTGCACGCTAAATATGTAGCTAGAGGCAGCAGCCAGTTAGCTTAGCATAGCACAAAAAGTGGAAACGGCTAGCTAGCTAGTCTATATCTGCAGGCAAAAATGTTAACCAATGTGTGTCAATCGTTGAGCTTTAGAGGTGTTGGTAGGGGGATTTTGTTTCCTTTGGACAGAGCCAGGCAAGCTATATCCCACTGTTTCCCGTCTTTGTGCTAAGCTACGCTAACTCGCTGCTGACCGTAGCCTTACGTTAACCATGCAGACATGAGAGTGGTGTCAAACCTCTCATCTAACTCTCAGCAAGAAAAGCAAATAAGGGCATTTCCAAAAATGTGGAACTATTTGTTTAACTTTGCAAGGTGTACAAGGACCAATGCTCAGATGCCGACAGATATAAAAATAATTTTAGAGGAAACTACAAAATATACTGAGAGCAATAGTTCCCAAAAAAAAAACTTGAATATCATACTGAGACTACACAAGAAAATATTTAGATTCAGATTGTTTATTTTTCATTTAATTGCAATAGAATGAGATTCAGTTTTCAGACCTCTCCCATCAACCATTTTGGTTTTGTCTGCGCTACAATGTCAATCCAACTAACAAACTGCGACCTGCAAAAGACGCCACGTTTACCTTCCTCCCTGCCAGGCGGTGGAAGAAAGAAGTGAGGGAAAACAGAGGGAGTGAGGAGTTAGGTTGGCAACAAGGTGCTGTGAGGAGATGGGTGAAGACGAATCAACACCAGCATTGTATAGAACAGATCCAACATGGCCGCCTCTGGGGCCTTCGCAGGCTCAGCTGCTCAAGCACAACACTAGAGAGTGCAAGAAAGAGAGAGAAAATGATTTAACATATGAATCATATAAAATTATTCACATCACGATGAACAAACATGAGCTGAGCGATCATTCAATATTACTGTAGACTGACTCTCAATAGAATTGGATCGCGATATGATCATATTGCGTTATGATTTTTCTAAATATTGTTGTCCAAATTAATGATTCCCCCCAAAAGGTAATTAAAAATGAACTAATTAGTTATTTATGTCTTTGTTTTACACATGTGAAGCGTTTTGTCTGATGTAATGCAAAACAGTGGGACAATGTTTTCAGAAACATATTCTTAATATTTTTTTAGCGTGACTTCAGCCATATCGCCCCATTGATATCAATTATTCAGGTTTTCCCTCCTTCTATACCATAAGTAGTGACAGACAACAGTGCTGCAGCTCTTTAAAGAAGGACTCTGAAGAACTTGAGCAGCCAATAAGACATCAACTTGATCACAATAAACAACTAAAATTATATGCAAATGAGATTCAGCCAGTTCAACTGGAGACACTCTGCAGAGAGAGCAAAGCACAGGGATGTTACTTAAATTAATTTCCCTTTACAATAACATGTACGTGACACTTTGGATCTAAACATTAAAAGATGGTAAAGACAAACACTATATCATCAAAAGCAGAGGAAGAAGTAAAAAACGAAATAATTTAGTTTATCCGTCTATTGGGAACAATCACTCCTCATCTTCCCCTTACGTAAGAACTCAGGCTGCTGCATCCTGTGACACAGAAAGAAAAATCCCCTGACTGAGCGTAGTTTAACAAATACAACACGTCTGTTTCATTATGCAACAATTCTGCCAAAATTGTGTCGACAGCACTCACATTCCTGTGATTTCACTCCTTTAAACTAATAGATGAACCAACACGGAAGTGAAAATGGAAAATGAACAAGATGAGTGAATTTGCATACTTCTATCCCAGTACCTCTGTCTTAGCCAAAAGCATAGCTCAAAACATTATGGGCTATAAACACTCTTAACTATGCAATCTAGCCACCGTTGGTGTTATCTTGTAGCATTACAACCTATTAACCAGCCTGCAAGTTCCTAATGAATGTGCAAATGAGTAGTTGTTACTCTCTGGGAATACTACACTTTGGAGGATTGCTGTATACAAAATATTAATATTTCTACCGCTCTCATCTCTCTTCTGTGCAAGCATCACTGCAATCACTCGATACACAGCAGTTTTATCCCGTGATTGCATCTCTCACTGGTCCTCCATACTATTGTTTGAGGTACTTTGTGGGGCTTGTTGTAAGTCACTCTGGGCAAGAGAGGATCAGACACCGGGGGTCAGCGCCGCGTAGGATACACTGGTTGAACATGAATCCTTGATGTAAAAAGAGATACAAGTGCCCTCACAATATACAAAGTTACATTATGCAATCTGACGTCAAACAAAAATGTTGCGGATGTTAAATTATGCTCGAGACAATCACAGGCCACCCCAGAGCCCTGAGTCAACTTCCTAATGCGTAATGTACTTTCCACCAGGACGTGTGATGGGAGTGTGAGGTTTGTCATTTCAAAGTAATTAGTAGTTGTAATGAAATCATCCTAGAGAATACTCAGCTTGCCGAATGAGAGATAAAAAAAAAAGGAGCAAGATGCAGATTGTTGTACTGCACACATGAGAATGGTTGACTTACGATTTGATGAGAAACCCACGGAGTTAGTCTGTGTAAAAGAGTCACACTGCACTTATTCACCCTCTCAAATTCTCATGCAATTTTCTTACAGACCAAAGTTATACGTATATATAAAAAGGGGGGGGAGTAAACAGTACAGGTGCTAGGACACTTTGTTCATGATGTCAGCAGGCCTCTTCTCCTCGACTTCTCACGTGGAGCCTACTATGGGGCAATATGGTAATAAATCAAGCAGCTTTCACAAACATCTGGCTGTGCAGACATGTTGGAAATAATGTTATAATCTCCATTGGTCAGTATTTGAAACATGCAGATGGTCATACTCTTTGCAGAATTACTACTTTGCAGTGAAATGTTCAAGATTGCAGGTGAATTCGGCAACGATTGTAATTTCATGACAGTAAATAATATGTCAAAGTATATTATTAACTATATTATATCTGTTGAAACTGTAATGTTGCTATGATACATTTCACTAACATGCTGTTAATAAAACACACTCTCACACAAACCTGTATGGGCTGCCTCCATATGTGAATCTGGATTCCTTCACACAGACGCTTCAGTCCCAGCAGCCTCCTTCTGTGCTATAATCAACAGCTCAGTAAGTCCCAAATCCACAAACAGTCATTTGTCCTCCCGGGCTTGTTTTTCTCTCCCAGGTAAGCCACTAAAATAGAAAGAAAAAAAAAAGAAAAAGAAAAAGGCTCAGGTAAAAATAATCCAGGCAGATGAATTTGAGGGATCGGGTCACGTTCTCTTCCTCGCTGGAGTCACTTTGAGTTTGTGCAGCAGCAGAATCGCTCAGGTGAACTCGGCCACCTAGGCTGATGACAGCTCAGCTATTATAGACATTTCAATAGCTACTTTTCCCCTTGAGAAGCTTTTACAAAACAATGGTCTCTGTGACCAATCCCCCCCCCCCCTCCTTATATCCGGAAAGGGGACATTTGCTCTCTCTTTGGCTGTTTCTTCTTCCTCTCTCTCAGTTACAGCAGTCAACGGTGCACTTGTCAGCTCCGTGTTGGCTTCTAGGCGGACAGGTCAGTGGAGCTTTTTCTATGATGACACCAAGTCCCACGCACAGCTTCTTCTGGCTGCCACAGGGAAGGAAGGTCAACGCTGATCCACTTCTCTCTCCCTCTTTAATGGCAAGAAATCAATGAAATTAGGCCGTTGCAGGAACCGTACACCCGAATAAAACCTCTGACTGTTTATAAACGCACACCATTGGCCTATTTTTCACCATAAGACTCATATCAGCGTGCCTTGCACTTAGCTTGCTTTTGGCTAATACTCTTATTTGTCGCCTTTTCTGATTGTCGCGTTTCTTTTGTCTTGAAGGAAGAAATTTAAAAAGTACACACTGCGGGCAATATGCATTAACGTTCATACGTCTTTTCTTGATATAATGTTCAGCACCGAACTGCTTTTATCTTGGCCTTAACCTTCGCTTTTACCCATTCCTTTTAGTTCGTGCCGTCACTGCTTTTGCTGCTATTGGACGTGACTTTCTCCAAGTGGTGGTTTTCATTGCGTTTACTGCTGCAGGCCAGACTTCACATGCGGGGAAAGTAAAGACTCAACTGTCAGCTAATTGATTAGTGGAACAAAATAAAACACCATTCATTAATGCCGAACATTTGCAGATTAAAGCCTCGCGTGGACAAAGAGTTCCAGGTCAAGCATGTTCATATTAAAAAGATGAAGACTACAGGTTCTCTCACTCTTGATCCGACCCAACGGGGAATCTACATCTGTTGGGATCTACAACTATTGTCACCACCAAGTAAATGTATAAAGTATAGAACAAGGTAATTGCTAGTTGGGCACTACTTTATGAGAATGACTGGGTCCCAGAGTGTGGACTCACTGACTGCTGAGACGGATTGCAGGTCTGTCAGTCAAGTGAACTGGATGAGTAAAAGCACTGGGATACAACATCTCGGGAGACACTCCACCCAAAATGGTGGGCTCGTGCGTTGTCTTACCAGCCTGGAAACAACAAGTCGGCGCGAATTCAAGACAGGATGTCGGATAGCGGAGGCCGGTAGCTCCGGGCTGCCTGCTCCGCAGCACCGTCACACAATCACACACAACAACATGCTCCGCATCCGGCGGCTGTGTTTCTACACGACACACGCCGGCGTCCCAGGCCAGTGTCAGAGGACATAAAGGCTGACGCTGAGCGCCGGGAGGTATTTCACCTGCATAATCGGGGGAGGAGGAGACGGAGGGGGGATGATCACCGTTTAAGGCACCTTAAGGCCAACGAACAGCTGCTCGCACCGAGCAAGAAGACCACGGATTCATCCGGTGCGTTTCCACCGGCAGTTTGTCACGACACCGCCGAGGACAGGAAAGTGTGCGAGGACTTACAGATGCGGAGAATGGCGCAGTCTTTCACTTCGGTCGGTCGCCGTGGAGTGTTGTTGTTGTTGTTGTTGTTGTCCCCCGTGTAGTTAATTGGGTCGGTGTCCCCACTCGCTAGTACAGCTGATGTGCCTGTGTGACCGCTGTCAAGCCAGTTAGTGATATATATACTGCTTCCGGTGGCTGGATTTCCAAAATACAGCACGTAGCGACACGACCGTGGGAGCATTTTGTGGCCGATTGAAGCACATGTGGTTTACATTTACTGCACTGCTGAGAAGGAGTATGCGGTTAATCAAATCATCTAAAAGTTATTACTCCAATTCTAGTTTTAATTCTGCATTTTAAATTAAACTGAAAACGGCAATCCGAGTACTTCCGCCAAAGCGCCACCTGCCGACCAGCTGTCAATGGCGAGCGGTTTCAGCTCAAGATAAACAGTTAAACTGCTGAACATTTGTGCCTTTTAAAAAATATAATTCGTGGGGGGGAAAAAAAGAGAGTAAATCTGTCTTCAATGACCTTAAAAATAACAATACTTCGCTTGTCCTACGTTTCGACACGGGCCAAAATGGCGTCTCCGCCTTCCAACTATCCCCGCTGTGATTGGCTCTCGGACATTGTTGCAGAGTTGTCATTGGTTTCCTTTCAGCGTTATTTTTTTTATTTTTTTATTTTTTTGACAACTCACTTCCGGAAAGTGCTCACGGGCTGTTGTCGCGCGCGACTGAGAGGGCTGTCAACAAAGTAAGTTACCTCATGGCCCTTTTGCGAATTCAGATATGTAGGTTTTGATCTCTCCAATCGTTAGATTAGGCTACTCTCGTCGTGGCGCCAACGACAATGATTACCGGCGCCATTTTCGATTCCCTCTTAAAAGTTTGCTCACTCTTCTTCTTTATTCTCCCCCCTCGGTTACACAGCCCCTGGGGTTATAATGGCGGACGGTGCCGACGTCACGCCCGCCGTGAGCCGCCGGCCTCCTGGGAGAGACGAGCAGGGTGGAGGAGACGCCGAGAGGGATGCAGGACGCGGTCTGACCGACGCCCAGACGGAGGTGTTGGAGAGGTGTCTTCACTCGCTCCGACGTGCCAAAAACGACAGTCACACGATGGCTGCTCTTCTGCTGGTGAGCGTCCGCCCCACACGTGGGCTTGTGCTGAAATGCACGCCATCTCCCGCCGAGCGTTGGCATGGATACCGTTAGCGGGCCACCTGTTTGCCTGTCAGAAAAATCTCTGCGCCACAGTTTAATTTAGCAATCCACAAAAGCGGTGGCGAAGAGGTGTGGGTCTGAAAGCAGAGAAGAGTGAGTACGTTTAATTAGCACAATATTTGCACAAGAGCTTGGGGCTGGTAAGCTACTCGGACCTGACTCACGTCCTTGTTTTCCTTTTTAAGTTTAATTTGGCCATAACTAGTGCAAAAAAGAAGTCAGCTGATCGATCAGTGGGCGGACAGGAAGTTATTTTCATTCCAACATTTATCACAAGAAGCCGAACATTCTCCGTTTCTAGCTTTTCAAAATATGATACGAGCATGAGGCGCAGCTTTCGTCTAATTTGTGTATTTATTTTATATTAGTGGAAACTGAATAACTGGCCGGACAAAGCAAGCAATTTCCCAGAGCCTTGGGCTGGGATTTTTCATTATTTTTCTGAGGTTTTATAGACTGTAGTGATTAATCCTTAAATTATTAATCATGTAATATAAAAAATGTACAGTTGCATGAATTGCAATATTCAAATAGTAACCTCATAACAAACGCATATAATCTTTAGTCTACCCTTTTTTCATATAAATTGGCAAAATATAAAAAAACACCTCAGTATAACGTGGTATAATTAAACAGCATCACAAATGACACCTTGTAAAATGAGCATAAAGTTCAGTCAACGCGTCTGTAAACCGTTTTCAACAAAAACTGAACATAACTTCCTCAAAGGAAGGATTTATAGGAGAGGTGCTGTATTAGACTGTATTAATTTTTCTGTCGCTAGGTGTAACTAAAAAGCTAGCATCTGAGAGTATACATGAGTATACTATATGCATGTGTATATAGAGGCCAAGAATCAAAGGGATGCTGGTTCAGACCTCAGCACTGATAGGTGGGTGTTTTTTTTTTTTCCTCCTCTCCCTGTCTTCAGATAACTCGCTTGTGCCCAGCCAGCCAGCTGGACAAGTCCACATTGAGGCGCATCTTTGAGGCCGTGGGCCTGAACCTTCCAGCTCGGCTTTTGGTGACAGCAGTAAGAGAGAGTGAGAACTCTGGCCTACCCCCACACGAACTCCTGTCACTGGGCACGGCTCTGTTAGCTGCCCTGAGCACAGACCCAGACATGGCCTCCCATCCCCAGCTCCTCGCCACCATCCCGCTCGTGCTGGGCATTTTAGCAAATGGTCCTGTGAAGCAGCAGAAGCAGGAAGCCCAGGAACAGAACCAAGTTGGTGAGATGAAGCAGAGTCCAGATTGTAAAGTCGAATCAGCAGAGAGTTCAAACATAGAAAGTAATCCTGCCAATGTGGCAAAATCGGCAGAAGAGGGCAAGACCAGCAAGCAAAAGGGTGATGACGGCAGTGAAGCAACATCTCAAGAAACCTCCCCGTCCTCCAAGCTTGATGAGGCCATGGCTGCTGACTGCTACCAGGTTCTCACAGCTGTGTGTGCCTTACCCAGAGGTCCTGACCAGCTGCTGAGCAGGGGTGCCATACCAGCTCTGTGCCAAGCAGTGGAACAAAATCAGACTTTCAGCCAGGAGAGGGGGCTTGCCTTGCTTGGTTGCCTACTCTCAGGTAAAACCAAGGACAAACTGTGGAGTAAACACCCTGCAGAACTCCTCACTCTGCTGGCCAGGCTCTCCAAAGACTTCTGCCAAGCCAGAGACCAGACCAGGCTGGACATGTGTGCCCAGTTGGTGCAGTTTCTCCCCCCAGCAGGAGTGGCAGTAGAGACTGAGGAGCTGAAGGAAGTCGTGGCCCGTGTATGGGGGGTATTGAGACCCATGGTTCAGTCTAAGTTGACGCCGAGACAGATCAGGCCGATCCTGGTCCTCAGTGCTTGTCTGCTGGATTTGTATGGATGGGAGCTGGTGGGTCCGCCAAAGTTCTGCTGCTTACTGGTGAACCGGGCCTGCGTGGAGGTCAGAATGGGTTTGGAGGAACCGCCTGGTAACGAACTGAGCCCAGACCTGCAGCACACACTCACAGGTAGTGTGCTTATTCAAAATAGCATATTGATTGTAAACACAACATCGGCCTATTCTGAACAATTCAATATAATTCTGGTGAATAAATCTGAAATCAGTTTATGTTGTCTGCCTAAAACGGTCGGATTTAAGAATTTTGACTCTGAGTCAGGCTTACAAACTGTATAAGTTGTGTGTAATTGTTCAATATGAACTCCTTATCAGGCTATTTGAAATCCCCAAATTCCCAGAAACCATACAGAGGACATGACCTTTGTGTCATCGGTGGTAGCTACGACCCTGTTTTCTATCATCTATTTTTCGTTATGGATTGTGTCTTTGTTTCTCGTTGACCAATTCTGAGTCATAAAATAGGTGGACGGCTTGTGTTGTGAAACCACGTGATGAGATTTGATTAAACGTGATTAACCTCCTTCGTTGCTTAAAGCCAGTCTTCTTATATCCAGGCTGTTACCGAATCATGGAGGCTGCCATAGAGCAGGCCTGCTGTCTGGGAGTGTCACAGACCACCGCACCACCTCAGACCTCCACCTCTTCACTCAGCCTGCAGCAGAGCAGGCAGGTCCTTGGGGTGTTGGAGGAGGCCTTCTCTGCTTTAATGTACCACCTGCACACGGTGAGAGACGGTGGTTAACTGATTAATCGGGAAAAGAATTGTTGGTTGCAGCTCCATTTAAAAACAAGCTGTTCATTAATAGGTATTGTATGATTGGATTCCTACCAAATGTTGTATTTTATTGTATTTGACTCATTTTGTGTATTATTTTTATTTTTTTACTATTTGAGAATGTAGCAGTAGGAAGGCTGAAACATTTTCGGCTTGTTTTTGACAATATAACAATATAGGAGTTAAATATTTTGGCAGTCTAGGAAGGTTTTCAAGGAACAGCAAGTGAACAACATTTCATGAACTTGGTATGTGTTAAAACACCTTTGTGTTATATCCATCAAGAACAATGTATAAATGATTTCCTTCAATATTTCGAGGTTCTGTAAAGCATAAATTCTCCACAGAGCTCAGTCAGTGCACTTTTCTAAAACACTCTTCCTCGCCTCTTCCTGTTTTCAAAGGTGGATCAAAGTCGCTACGGTGACCCTTTTATTTTCGCCACATTCCGCTCTCTGTGCTCATGGCTGGCCGAGGAGACTTCCTGTCTGAAGGAGGAAGTGACCCGGCTGTTGCCATTCTTGATCGGCTACTCCCAGAGCCTCCTGCAGGCTGAGAGCCCAGAGCAGGGCCTCTCCGGCTGGATGTCCGAGATGTCTGTCAGCGAGGAGACGGGGCCGTGGACGGGCAAAGAAGCCCTGAGGTAAAGGCGACAAAACATATGGGGTGGAATCGATCGTAACAATACAAACAAAAGCTTCATTCCATAGATTCTGCTGTAATCTGACAATACTTCCTTCCTTTTGGTTCTTCCCTCTCTTCAGGTATCTCCTCCCAGCTCTGTGCCACCTGTCAGCGGAGGAAGGTCCCAGGAAGGTGCTGCTCACCCTCGATACCCCGGCCCTGCTGGTGGACTTCCTGTCGCAGTGCTGGACTTCCCTAAAGGGGAAAAGTGGGCTGGCGTCAGCCAGGGATCCCAGCATGGAGACAGCCTGCTCGGCCCTCCTTAACTTCACCATCACAGAGCCAGAGAGAGTCAGGTGCAAATGAATCTGTTGTTTTTAAGTCATTACCATGATAACAGTATATTTTGATGTAAATGTAAACCTTTTCTGTTTGTTGTCTAGGAAGGACCCATGTTTTCGAATGCTGGAGGCCCTTCTGAGTGAAGCACTTCCTGTTTTGGTGCATAAACCCCGTCTGGTGGTACTAGCAGCAAATTACTGCACATTGGGACTAATGATTGGCCGACTCAAATCAGCTCCTTCAGGTGATATTTTTTCTCTCTTTTGTTTTGATTAGTCACTCCCTTGGTACCAATTTTGTTCCAGTTGCGTTCAGCTGGTTGCAACATTCACTTTTCTCCAGTGGTCAATTACATGCAAATATACTCTGCAGTTTGTGTCACATTTCCTGTCTGAATTAAAATTCTACAGCAGCACATGCAGCAAACCTACAGTTTTGTTTTAGTGCTTGTATTTGTATTCTATGTTGTTGACACAGTTTCAACTTCCAGTGCTTCTAAATAAGCCTTTTTCCACATCAGGCGTTCTAACATATTAAACAGGAGAACCAATAACATTAAAGACGGCTCTCTTTTTTTTTTTTGTAACCCATTTTAAATTTAAATATAGGCACAAAATACCCCATAGTGGTAGATTTGGTTAAAAAATATTCTCTCTTCTAACATACTTTTTAAAAATGTTCCAGGCTCGGTTGAAGCCGGCCAAAGGCGGTTCTTCTCCGCAGCTCTCCGGTTCCTCCGCAGCGCCCTGGACTCTGGCCCCAGCCCTGGTCTGGTTAAGGTGAGCCTCAGTTGGGAGGGGAGTTGGGACGAGGCCGGCGAGCTCTGGAGGTTGGGTCTGCAGGCTCTGGGAGGCTGCGTCCGCACTCAGCCCTGGATCGCCACGCTGGTCAGAGAGGAAGGTTGGCTCAAACACACACTCGCCATGCTCAGTCAGTGTAGCGCGCTGCCTGACCAGCACACGCAGGAGGCTCTAGAGGAAGCTCTGTGTGCTGTGGCAGACCAGTGCCCAGTCTGTAAACTGGAGATTGGAGACGTGATGAGAAATGAGAAAGGAGCTTTGATCTGTATGAGGAACCTGAAGAAGTCAGTGGGAGTGAAGTGAAACCAAACGGCTGCAGACAGAGAGTGCGCTCTTTAATGGAGCATTTTTAACTACTCCAGAGTTGAAAATGAAGGAATAAAGGAGAGCTCTTACTTAAGCCCAACTTGTTTATTACTTGTACCAATCTGGCATGAATAATGTGTTACCTGTTGTCCCAGACCTTCTTGTAAGTAAATAGTGAAAGGCCCCAGATACGGCTGGTCGAGTGAACTTTGCAAATGAGCGTGCATCGAAACGAGGACCCTGAAAACGATGACGCACAAACATACATTTAATTTTCATTACATTTTCAGTGTAATGCAATGTAAATGTTTAGACAGCTGTGCTCCGAAAAGACAAGCGGTTGCCTGTCAATTGTAAAATGTTAATAAAGAGCTATTTTGTTAGAAACCCAACCTGAGCCTCTTATTGACCATGTTACTACTTCTTGTATCTTGTTTTCTTGTAGCTTTGAACGACATACATTTTTTTTTTCACTAACTAGCTGAACTCTTCAACCTAAAGCAGAGCTGTTTTTAAGTCTTACTGGGGCGAGTCCTGGTCAAGTCTCAAGTCTGTCGGCCCAAGTCTCAAGTGTATTTCTGACCGTTTATTAAAGATTTCCATCTTCAGCGCGACTGAAATTCGTTGACGATAACAAACATAGCATATTGCCAGCCTTATCCTTTAACTCACAAGTCTTCATAAGCAACTTATAATTCAAAATGCGAGTCCATGAAAACGACATTTTCCTTTTTTGCTGTTATTTGTTTTTACATGGCTGTGATTTTCAGGGCATAAGTCTAATAACTACATATTCAAGCTGCAATGCAAGGAATGCGTGTCTTTTTTTGTCCCAGGATTTTAATTCAGAGCAAAACTTGGGATTTGAATGTTTTTGTTTTTAAGTCGAGTAAAGTCACATCTCAGACCAGTCAAGCCCAAGTTATCAGGCCTCAATGCCAAAAAAAAAAGTCTCAATTAACAAGTCTATTCCTCCGGCCTGATGACAACCGTATTATTTTAAATGGAATGAATACAGGTTAATAATACAAGTGTTTAAAATCTTACAAACCAGGCAGCCTTACCTCCTGTGGAGCCCCCTTTTCTAAGACCCACCGCAAGATGGCGCACTGAGACTTGTTTGGCTCAAATGTGCCTTGGAAGTTCTTCGTACCTGTCGCACTCTACTTCTGTGTATAATTTTGAACGTTTGCAGAGAGAGATCTGAACGTAAAGCTTTATGTAACCCCCACCTAATTCTGCTTCCTGCCTCTAATTTAGGAAAATAACTAACTTGGTTATTTTATGCAATGAAATTTTGCAGAAAGTCAAATGTCATTAATAAAGAACTTTCGTTGCAGAGCACGAACAGTGAGTGACTCGTGTCATTAACACATTAAATGTAGGTTCATTGGTCTGCAAATGTTTGGATACATGTTTTATATTCTCACTATAGAATATTTCTACGCTAAACCCATGAAAATGTTATTTCAAATCAGATAAATCACGGTTTTGTTTGCCCTGTAATTAACACCGGCCGGCCCTTTTTTTTTTTCCTCCTCTCCTTATTCACTTCATTCCTGATCCTGCAGTCCATGCACGAGCCGTGATAAAGGTTTTTGGCTACCCCCTCCGCGACTCCTGTCACCTCCCGCCCTCTTTGCCCCCCCCTCCACCCCCCCCAACAGCCATCAAACTCCTGCATCATCTCTCAAACTAACTCACTCCTCTCTGCACCTTCAGCCCGTCTCCTCTTCATCCACCGCGTCACATTAACCCCTCAGCTGCAGCCCTGACACTCAGCCTGGGCGCCTCCAGCAGCACCGGCAGCACCGGCAGCACCAGCAGCACCACCATGCTCTGGAAATCCCGAACCAAGACTGGCGGCTTGCAGGTAAAAGGAACACGGCAGACCGGTAACGTTTTCCTTCCAGCAGCCTCGCAGCGGCAGGCCGGCCTGTTGTGCAGAAGAGGTCCAGCATCGTTGCGCAGAAAGGCCGCTGCGCCTGCTGCACCTGCTGGGCCTGTTGGCGCAAAAGACGGAGAATCCAGAGAATTCACTTAAACACGCGTGAACGATGGAAATGTTTGGAGAAAATTGCACTATTTGAAGTTTAAACCCGACATTTACCCAAGATTTAAAAAAAAAATAAAATAATGTTTTTTCACTTTAGGGGCCAGAATGTAAAAGTAAAAGTTGTGATTTTGGTTCTATAGTAAACATTAAAAACGCTCTCTCTCTCTCTCTCTCTCTCTCGTTGCCGGTGTTTTTATTTGTTTATTTAATTTTTTTTTTTTGTGGAATTGCATGTAAGAAGTGCAGCGCGCGCGCGAATCTAGCGGCCTAATTGGCTGAAAATGTCTCTTTAAGAGAAGTGAACCCGCTCGACCCCTCCCCCTCATCCTGCCGGGCGCGCGCAAAACCTATAAGTAGTGCGCTCGTGGAGCGACTCGGGGACTCTGTGTGCGCGCGTGTGTGTGTGCGTGTGTGTGCGTGCGTATCTGGCAGAGAGAGAGAGAAAGAGAGAGAGACGCGCACACAAGGGGGGGAAAGTCAACGCGAGCCTCGACCTGAATGGACCGTTGAACCCGCCCGGACCTTTTTGCGCGTCGGAACATTTGGAGGCGCCTTCCAGCCGCCGGACGTCCGCGCGTCCTGTTGAGGTTTAAATTCGGAGGCAGCCACAGCGGTCCAGATGTTGATCCACACCTATTCGGCCATGGTGAGTTTGATAAGAGACTCGTGGTTCGAGGTTGTTTTTTTTTTTTTTTTATCTCACTTTTTTCTTTTTGCCGTCCGTTTCTTTCCACCACGAGTCCGTTTTAGCAAAGAGCGTCTTTTTCTTTTCTTCTTTTCTTTCCTGTCACCGAGCGTCAGCAGGCGAAGGACAAGACAGAAACTTGACTTCATGGCTTCGGGACCGGGCTGCGTTTTCAGACCTGGTTTGGTCCTTGGAGATTTCATTTGGGGGTTTTTTTTTTTTTTTTTTGGCTGACAATTAAATCAACGTGTTGTGAACGTGGCTTGTTTTTTGTTGTTGTTGTTGTTGTTGTTGTTGCTCTCCAGCAGAATCACACTTCCCAAATGAGCCTCTTCTGACACCGAGTTTAGCGGAGCTGGTCTTTGTCTGCCGGCTGACAGTAAAGTGTCCACTCACATGCCGAGACAGAGGACAGGTCCGTGTTTCTGCAGGGGTGTTACAATATGAGACGATGGACACACGCGCGCGCACACGCACACGCACGTTGAACCATGTGCATTTACAGCGGGCAGATAATGGACATTGTTCCACCACGACAGCATTGATCCGGGTGACCCAGCTTTGCAGAAATCCAATCTGACCCCAGGATGTAGGCTGGTGGACACGCACACGCGCACACGCGCACTATTGCATGCCGGCGTTTCTTCCACGCGACGGGTTAAACTTGTAAAGTCAAAATAAAATCACATTCGGTTTTCTGCGACCCTGTCAGCCTCGAATGAACCTTCTTTCTTCTTCTTCTTCTTCTTTCATGTTCAGTTGCAGGGTTTGTTGACACGGTGACACATTATTTACAGATGTTACCCCCCCCCCCCCCCCACCTGTCCCCTCCCCCCCACCTGTCCCT